>VZTI01001037.1:33017-46191 GCA_013397865.1 Struthidea cinerea | reverse complement strand
CGTTTGAATCCCGAGCAGGAGGGCGTTTGAATCCCGAGCACGAGGGTGTTTGAATCCCGAGCAGGCGGGTGTTTGAATCCCGAGCAGGAGGGAGTTTGAATCCCGAGCAGGCGGGAGTTTGAATCCCGAGCAGGCGGGTGTTTGAATCCCGAGCAGGCGGGTGTTTGAATCCCGAGCACGAGGCCGTTTGCCTCCGGCCCGGGGACAGTGGGACCCTGCGGATGGCGATGCCAGGGCTGGGGGCTTGTCAGGACCGCGTGTGATCCCAGCAGCTTTTATCTGTCCTTTATCTGTCCTCTAAATAATGCCCAAATCCTGCCGGAGGGAGTCATGGGAAGTGCAGGAATGCACACCCACTCGAAAGAGGGGTTTTCCAGCTAGGAAGTCCCAATTTGGATCCTCTGGAGCAGGCTCGGGAATAACCCAACACGGCAGGCTGATCCCAGGCACAGAACAACAAAAATCACCTTTAAGGCCGGTTTTAAAACAGCAGGAGGAGCCCCAAACAGCAGATCTGAGGATGGAGAAGCTCCACTGAGTTTTGTCTGCCCTTCCCAAGCCACTTGATAATATTATAAATATTCCAAAGCATCTCCTTTGCTAAATCCTTGTTTCCTAAACGTTTGAGCATGAGGAATAACCATCCTCGGAGTTTTCACACCCACGCCGTGTTCTTGTTCGGAAGGAAAGCAAGGCCAGCAATAAACTCAGCTCCCAAAAGGCAGCTCGCTGTCAAAACAACCCTCCAAGCTTGACCTGCCACGGATGTGGATTTTGTTTGGAACGATGGGCTGGGACTAACCCCCCCTGGATTGCAAAGCAAAGCCCTGACCTAGAACCCTGCTGCAATACAGAAAAACAAAAAATAACCCGGGCAGTCGGCAAGAAAGAGGTAAAGCATCCCAGCAGCTCCTGCTGCCAGTTATTCAGCAGATCCATGGGAGAAAATCCCACACCTGGGGTTTTACTGGTTATTCCAAGAGCAGAACTGAGCATTCCTGACTTTTCTGGGGATGCGAGAGGTGCTTTCTGCCTCATCCTGGCTCTCCAGGTGCTCCCTGCTTGCACCGTGCTGGGCTCCACTCTGTACCTGGGCTAAAATGAATCCCTGAGCACTCAAAAAGCTGCAACCAAGAGATTTAAGCAGTTGTGTCTCATCCCAAAGTAGCTGCAGTCCAGTTAACTCCGGGATTGGATCGATCCCTGAAAACACCAACACAGCCCCCCAAACACTCCCTTATATTCTGCACCCCAGAGCCCTCCTGATCCCAGAGAAATGCCTCCATATTCCAGCGCTAGGAAGGTTTTGGGGCGTTCAGGAATCAGCCTGGAGCCGGAGCAGGGAGGAATTGCAGCTGCTTCCAACGACCCGAAAGGAAACGCTGGAAGGGCGCTGGGAGCGGAGCTCTGCCGGCGCCGATGGAATTTGCCTGCCCTTTCCTAAAAGCTGCATCTCTGCCAGCTGGCAAAACATTCCATAATCCTTTTCCTCCTTTTGGAGCACTTCAATTTTCCCTCCCTCCCCTCCTGAAATTAGTTAAGAACCTGCTATTTATTCCTAAAGTAATTATCTGGAACAAACAGTTGAGGAATATAAAATGCAGGCAAAAATAACCCCACCAGGCTGGAGAACTGCTCAAAACCTGCTCCTGCAAATCCCCTCTTGATCCAAGGAGGTTTTCCTACCTGCAGGCACCTCTCCCTGTCCCATGGACCCCAAATGCCAGGCGTGGGTGGCACTGGTGGTTCCCATCCCGAGCTGCCTCCTCTTCTCCACAACTTCCAGCTGCTTTAAGAAGCGCTTGAACCCGCAGGGTTTTTGACCTGCCTTTTTCCCCCCCTTTTTTATGGATTTTAAGGGAAAAAGGCTCCAGGGGAAAGCTGTTGAATGGCAATGAGAGGCTGAGCACCAGTCCTGAGTCAGAGCCCTTCACACACAGGGAACGCTCACCTTCACAGGCCGCAAGGAGCGCAGGAGCCGCACTGTTCCCACAAAACATTCCAGGTGTGTGAGAGCACCCAGCCCCGGCTGGCCGAGAGCTGGGGCTGGAGGAGAGAGGGATTTAATTGCGCCTGGCAATCAGGAGCTCTGGTGGTAATTTAGGGGTGGAAGGCAGTGACTGTCTCCAACCTGCTCCAGACTCTTCCTCATACTCTGGAATTGCCTTTTCCGCATGCCAGCGGCTCCAGGAGGGCACCTGGGAAGACACTCGCACTTCTGGCTGATTCTCTTCCCCAGTTCAAACAAAAATCCCCTTCCATCAGACCGAAACGGCTCATTTTTCCTTGAAAAAAAATCCTTTCTGTGTAAGAAGGATTCTTTCTACATTTTTCAGTATTTCAGTGTTTGTCTCCCCAGCTGTGCCGTCAAGGACTTCACCTGCAGCTTTCCCTGCTCCCGGTTTGGCCCTAAAAGAAGCCCTGAGGCCTTTTCTGGGGTGAAAAGAGGAAAATCCAGCACTGTTTCTGAGGAGAAGCACGCTATTTTATAAAAGCAGCACAGGGAGTGAGAGGTCTGTAGGGATGAACACCTTTAAATACAACGATGTTCCCAGTCCTCCCAAACCTGCAGCAGCTGGAGCTGATCCTTTTGGAAATCAACTGCTGGGCAATGGGGAAAAAAAGCAGATTTTAGTCACAAAAAAGAAAATAAAGCCTCTGGGAAGCTGTGGGATGAGCAATGTCCTGTCTGTGCTGAGCGAGACCTCGGGAATACCAGCACCATGGGCGCTCCTTATCCCTGCAAAACAGGCAATTCCAGAAGTCCTTCGAAGAGCAGCCTTCCCCCTTTGTTTTCCGACAGGAAATTGGTTTTCTTTCATACAAGTCACCCAGGAAAAGAAAGGATTCCTAAATTCCATCCGCAAGGTCAAAAATTCCAACATTTCTCTCTCGGCACAAGCTCCCTGTGCTGGTGTTGCCTGTTAGAACAGTGGGTTGAGGGACTTTGGGAAAAAAATCCCAAATTACGTCATTTTTACTGCTGCCTGTTGTCCCGGAACAGCATCGCTGCAGCTGGATTTTGGTTGGTATTTCTGCAATAAAAAGGTGTAAAGACCCCAGGAATTCCTCCCAGCCCAGTGATGAGCTGACCCTCCGCTATTCCAGATTCCTGCTCGATTTTTTCCCAGCTTTCAGCTAAAAAACAAGCAGCAATGTCACATTACACAGCAGGATTTGCTGCACAAAGAGCACAGCAACCTACCAATAAATCCTGCTGAATCTGTGTTCCCACAAAATTAATGCACCGAAAACCAGAATGAAAGTGTGGGGGTTTATTCTGGATTTATTCTCGGAATACAGATCAGGGAGCTGGTGTCCGAGGGACTTTTTGGTGTGGGGTTCGCAGGAAAAGGGGAGGCAGCAGAGTTTAATGACACCACACCTGAGGTGTATGCAGGGAAATCATTATTATTGTTATTATTATTATTACAAAACCTCGGAAATGGCTCCAAAGCTTAATAAAATACTAATAAATATTAATGAACATGCAGGGAATTTATAATGGAGCCATGAGGAAAACACTTCAGCTGACCCAAAATCCAGCCCAGTTTTGCTCACGTGGAAAACCAGTCTGAGAACACAATTCCTGTGAGTTCTGTATTTCCCTTCCCACACCAGAAAGACAATCCTTAAATATCCCTGCAGAATGCCATGAAAAAAGCCAAAATCTCCACCACCCACCAACCCCTCCACTTGTTACGGATGTGTCTGGGATTTGGAGAATTCCCAGGGTTTTGGACAATATTATTACCCTCAAAACACCTTAACTTGTTTCAAACCTGCCAACACCTGGCCTGCCAAGCCCTGGCAGCACAAGAGGAGCTGCTCGGGTGCAATAATCGGCTGTTCCCTCTTCCCGTGCTCCTGAAATCCCCTAAATTTTGTAGGAAACGAGGAGGATTTCGGGCTCACACGCTCCCTCTGCCGGCTCCCGCCAAGCCCTTAATTCCAGTTATCCTCACCTCAACTTCTCCCAGCAAACAAATCCTGTTTCATTTGCAAACGGAACTCCTTGTGAGCCCCAAAACCTGGAATAATCCCTCATCAAGCAATTAAAAGGCTTTGAGGCTGGAAAACTGAGGTTCTTCCAAGGAAAAGGGCAGCTGCTCCTCCTGGTGTAACATCCGCTGTGGGAGGATGAACTTCACAGGATAAAAACATCTGATGGGATTTATCCAAACCTGCTCAGGGCGATTTACTGGCAAGAAATCCTGAGCAAACGCACACTGGGAGATCCTGGGAATTCCTGTCCCCTCTCCCTTCACTAAGAGAGCACAGGAGCTCCCGGACAAGCACTTGGAAAGCTGTGGATGATTCTTTGGAGGACAGCCTGTGAGAATGTCACAGCATTCCCCGAGTTCTACGGACAGCCGAAACCTCCCAAAGTCACCCAAATTGGTTCATCCGCACAAACGAAGGGAATTATGACGGAACCTCGAGGAAAACACGGCCGCTGGCCTAAAATCCAGCCCACTGCTGCTCACGTGAGCAATCAGCCCGAAAACACAGCTCCTGTAGGTTCTGGATTTCCATTTCCATCCAGCCCAATGCCCGTGCCCACGTTCCAACTGCCTGGGCGGAATAATTAAATGAAAAGCGTGGCAGTATCTTAGGAAAGGGCTTGTGAACAAAACATCCAAACACACCGAACGGCTCAATTCCCGATTTTCTGACAGGCTGCATTAGGTGGGATCAGTGTGTTACCGTCTGTTCTGTGCACAGCAGAACTCAGGGGTGCCGAGGGCGTCTCCCAGCACAGCTCCCAGCGAGGCGCTGGCCCCGGTGGAAGCCGCGGTCCCCACGTGTCCCGCGAGCAGCGCCACAGGAAAGGCGAGTGCCGGAGCTTCCTCGGCCGGGAGAGCCCTGGATCACATCCACCCCTGCAGCTCCTCCAGCCCAACAGGCAGCTGGGCCAGCAGGAAAAGGGCATTTCCTACCCCTGCGCCGCTCGGGGTGGGAGGGCCGGACCTCTTCCTCCTCTGTCTCCAGGATTTTGAGCTCTCTTGCCTTTGCTGAGGACACTCCCAGCCCCTCTCCAGGCTTACGGAGCTTGGGGGAACTGAGGATCCTGGAATGGTTTGAGTTGGGAGGGACCCTAAAGCTCATCTCGTTCCATGGGCAGGGACACCTCCCACTGTCCCAGGTGGCTCCAAGCCCTGTCCAACCTGGCCCTGGACACTGCCAGGGATCCAGGGGCAGCCACAGCTGCTCTGGGCAACCCTCTCAGGGAAGGATTTCTTCCCAGTATCCCATCTGAAGCTACTGGATCCCAGAGCAGGATCTGTGAGACCTTGCTACTCCTGTTGAATCGGCGAGAGAGGGGCAGCAGGATCAGGAATTGGTGAGAGGGAAAGCAAACGGTGTAAGCCTTGTTTCCAAAAATCCATCGAGGGATGGACACAGGACTCCCTTCAGAAACCACCAGCACTTCCAGAGGCTGGCAACAATCAGCATTCACGCCCTCACTGCAGGGCTGTCCACGTAATCCAGGCAATCTCTGGTGGGGCAGCCAGGCAAGATTCCGGTGTCCAACACTGCTGCAAAATTCAGGTTTAAGGTTTCGCTGCGGGAATGAAGGATGGAGTTTCAGGAAAATGAAGTCAAGCACAGCCAGGTCAAGGTCAGGGGTTTCCTGCTGTGGCTGCTCACGCTCCAAGCTCTGGTTCTCCATCATGACGTGGTCTTTGGCAGCACTCACACATCCATCACAGAATCATGGAATTGGTAAGGCTGGAAAAACCCTGCACAATCATCGAGTCCATCGTTCCCCCAGCACTGCCATGTCCCCACCAAACCACGTCCCCAAGTGCCACATCCACTTGTTTTTGGAACACGTCCCACGATGGTGACTCCAGCACCGCCCTGGGCAGCCTGTGCCCCTGCCTGAGTGCCCTTTCCTCATCAAGGACCACACAAAACCANGAACCTCCCTGGGCAGTTCCAAGGCCTGAGCACCCTTTCCATGGAGAAATTCCTGCTGATGTCCAACCTGAGTCTCCCCTGGCCCAGCCTGAGGCCGTTCCCTCTCCTCCTGTCCCTGTTCCCTGGGAGTAGAGCCCGACCCCCCCCCGGCTGCCCCCTCCTGTCAGGGAGTTGTGCAGAGCCACAAGGTCCCCCCTGAGCCTCCTTTTCTCCAGGCTGAGCCCCTTTCCCAGCTCCCTCAGGAATTCTCCAGCCCCTTCCCAGCTCTGTTCCCTGCCCTGGACACGCTCCAGGCCCTCAGGGTCCTTCTTGTCCTGAGGGCCCCAGCACTGCCCCAGGACCAGAGGTGCCCCTGCAGGGCCAGCACAGGGGATGGGCCCTGCCCTGGGCCTGTGCCCACCACACTGGGCTGGGATCGGCCAGGGGCCGTCAGCCTCGTGCCCACCTGAGCACACCTGGCTCATGTCCAGCCCCTGGCACTGGCAAAGGAATGGTTGGGGGGGGTAAAAATTTTATTTTTGCAATAAACGAAGTTGTTCTTCAGCCCAGATTCGCCAACCACGACCTTCCTCTCTCCACTAAAACACACGAGTCACGAACAGCCCCCAGCCTTTCACCCGAAGCACAGATGAGCTCAAGGCTACTGACTTCCAAGCCATAAAAAGAGAAGGATATACTGGAAAAAACCCGTTTTATTGCAGCCTGGGTGGCCAAGGTTTGATTTGAATCGATACCCAGAGCTTTCAGACACACTGCTGACTTGGCAGCAGCGCTGATGCAATGTCTCTGCTAGCAAGCAGCACACCAGGACATCCAACACCATCTCCACACGGACATCATCAGGGATGAGCACCACAAACTGATCCCAGCTCCTGGGCTGTGACAGAGGAGCGTGCCAGACACGCCCAAACAGTGCTTCTGTGATGCCCACCGGCCGTGTCTCACACCAAATCGTCTGCGTGCCACCTTCACACCCATCCCTGCCGTTCCCGAGGCGGAGCCTTTGATGGAAGCTCCCAGCCAGGGATTAATCACCCCAAGCACTGCCCAGGAGCAGGGCTGGATCACACGCAGGGCGTTTAAAGGCAGATCTGTTTGCTAAACACACTCCAGCTATACCGAGGGTATTTTCCCTCTCTCAGGTGGAACAAAAGGAGTTTCCATCCCAGACAGACAGACAGACAGACAGACAGACACCTGGCCTGGCCACAGAGACACAGCCCGAAACACATTCCAGCCTTCCACATTCCAGCAGTTAACCCCATTTTGCAGGTAAAGGAACAAAAGCCACGGGAAGCTGGGGTCAAGCAAACCCTGACCAGCGCTGGGATTCCGACAGCAGAGGTTTCCCTGAGCTGTGCTGCTGCTTCTCCAGAGCTCAGATGGATGTGCAGACAGCTGGAAACAGACACCTGAAGGGAGCTGACAAGAAACACGGGAAGGGGCTTTTTACCAGAGCCTGGAGTGCCAGGACAAGGGGGAATGGCTTCCCACAGAGAGGAGGTTTAGATGGGATACTGGGACGGAATCGTTCCCTGTGAGGGCCCTGGCACAGGGTGCCCAGAGCAGCTGTGGCTGCCCCTGGATCCCTGGCAGTGCCCAAGGCCAGGCTGAACGGGGCTTGGAGCAGCCTGGGACAGTGGAAGATGTCCCTGCCCATGGCAGGGGTGGCACTGGGTAGGATTTAAGGTCCCTCCAACCCAAACCATTCCACAATTCTTTGATGCCCTAATCAAAAGCTAAAAAGGTGATGGGAAGGATGACATTCCTGAAAAGCAAACACAGCGTTAAGCGCTGCCGTGACCCCCATGGAGGTGCTGGAGTGTGCAAACTCCAAATGTGCTGGAGTTCATGGCTGGGCTTTTTTGGCAGAAAACATGAATGAGGGAGGGCAGACACCCACCAGCCTCTGGAAATTTCAGACTGTGGAGCCCTCACTGTGCTGTGCAATGGGGATGGAGAGAAGAACCTACGAGCCTAAAGGTCCATGGCTGAGATGCTGGTGTGGGCAAAGGCCAGTGCCAGAGTCTGGGAAAGAGGGAAATACTGGCTTTAAGACGGGACTGACTTTGAGGCATCACAATTCCTTGCCCAGAATCCCAGGGGGGTGATGTGAGCTCCGTGGCTTGCAGCCAGACAGCATCCCTTGGATTCCCTGTCAGTGGGGCTGGGAGCTGCTCTCCCAGAGCTCCAGCTCCTGCTGGACTCATTGCACAGAACCACGGAACGTCCTGAGCTGGAAGGGACCCACAGGGATCAGAGTCCAGCCCCTGTCCCTGCCCAGACACCCCAACAGCCCCACCCTGGGCACCCCTGGCAGCGCTGTCCAAACGCTCCTGGAGCTCTGGCAGCCTCGGGGCCGTGCCCGTTCCCTGGGGAGCCTGGGCAGTGCCCAGCACCCTCTGGGGGAAGAACCTTTCCCGATCTCCACCCTAAACCCCCCTGGCACAGCTCCAGCCGTTCCCTGGGTCCTGTCCTGCTCACAGAGAGCAGAGATGGCAGCTTCCCCTCCACATTTCTCCTGCAAACCAGCACCTTGGTGGGGGGACATCCCAGCGAGTTCCCAGCAAACAGCAGGAAGGACAACAGAGGGTTGCTTGGGATCTTTGAGGGGGTAGAGCAGAGGGGAAGGGATGGATACGAGGTGCAGAACAGCCCCGGGGTGGTGGCAGTGCAACCCTGTTATTACAGAACTGGAAGGACTGCTCGGTGTGCCCTCTGAGCCCAGGCTTGGAAGGAGGGAGAAATTGGGACTAAATCCCCAGGGAATCTCAGCACAGGGAGGTGTGAGGGGCTGGGAACAGCACCCACAAACCACCAGCAAACCCCAAACACAACGGAGCCAGGACAGGAAAATACAAGCCAGGGATTCCATTTGAAACAGATCTCACGCGTTTGACCCAGCCAGTGGGCTGGAGGAGGATTTGCTGCAGTTTCCACTCATTTGAGCAGAACAAATACGAGCATTTGCTCTTATTTTTTACAGGATTTTCTTACTCCTCAGCTAATAGGACGGGCAATGCATGGGGAAGCAGGAGCACTGGATATTGGGGATGAGGAAAGCAGGAGCTACCCTTCCATCCTTTGTGCCATTGCCTCGAGCCTGGCTGTTTAGGGAGGCTTAAATATTAAACACTAAGAAAGAGACAAAAAAAAAAAAGCAGTAAAACCTTACTATGTTAATTAGCAAATAAAAATTCAGGGAAATTGTGCTAATTTCAAATTCATCTCTACCATTTAATGACAAAATGAGCTCCCCAAGAAGTCCGTTTGTTACCATCCTGTCACCCCCAACAATCCCCTCTAACTGGCACTGTTCCGAGCAGGAGAACCGAGCAAATCCCGGATCATCACATCTTATGGAACCCTGGGATCTCAAAGCATCCAGGAATCCTGTTCAGAGCAGGCTAAAGCATCCCCTCTACCCCCTCCCCAGCCACAACGAATCAGTGTCTGCAGAAACCTGAAGGTCTGGGAGGTTTCAGGAATTCCCAGCTGCTGTTGGGACTGGGAAGGAAAACACCTGGCCCAAAACCAGCTCTGGGAAGAGCAGGACGGATTAAAGGCGGCTGCTCGGAGGAACTGCACTCAATAATTCCAGAGTGGATGAGGGATGCTGCTCCAGAGGGAGCTGCACTTGGCTCTCTCCTCTCTCCAGGTGTTTTGGACAGGTGGCAAAAGGCTCCGACGTGCACCCAGCACCGGGGACAAGAAAAACCAGCGACTCCCAGGGCCAGCCCCTTCCCCGGAAGCTCAGCACGAGGGTAACGGCACCCAAAGGGTTCATGAGCCTCTTTTAAAGCACAAAGAAATCGCCTGGATCACTGCAGGTTTTCCAGAGTGACAAAAACCCAGCTGGAGTGATTAATCTGTGTCCCAGATTCCCTGATGTGAGAAGTCTGGGGATGGACAGTTCTTCCCACACTTCACAGCAAGATTCTGACATTTCTGAGCTGCTTTTTACCCAGAAAACCTCGAATCACTCCTCAGACCAGAGGTGATCTTCTGCCCACTGCAGCCTAATGAGAGTCAAAACCATGGAATGGTTTGGGTTGGAAAGGACCTTAAAGCTCATCCCGTTCCCTGCCACAGACAGGGACACATCCAGGTTGCTCCAAGCCCCGTCCAACCTGGCCTGGAATGAGAAGCTCCAAATAAATAAAGGCAGCTCTGCCAACTTACCTTAAGCCTCCAAAACCCCAAATTATGACAAAGCTTGCACAAGCACAAGACAAAATGAGCCAGGGAAGTGCTTCCAAAGGAGTCTGGAACCCAGGGAGAGATGCGGTGTGCTGGAATTGCTAACTGCTGGTGCCTGAACTGCATCCATGGGGGGGAAACGAGGATTCTCAGTCACGGATGTTGCAGTGGGAGTTCAGCAAGCAAAGATAAATATTTAAAGATTGCCATAGAAATGGGGGAGAGAACACAGTCCAGAGCAGCTCCTGAAACAGCAAATTCCTGAAGGGAAGAGCCCCAATTCCCGCAGGTTGCTCGACACGAGCCACGATTTTCACGTGGACGTGTCACCCCTGCTCTGCTTTGATCCAGCGACGCGAGTGAGTTCAAAAGGAATTCTGACCTGGATTTCCCACCTCCATCACAAGCTGCGCCGGCTGCTCCTGGCAGCACAGCCTGGATGCTGCTGGAGACAGCCTGGAGAGACGCCGGCAGTGCCACCCAGGGCAGAGAACGCGCTCTGGAAGGAGCCCCGACCTGGAGAAACGCCCCTGGAGCACACCAGCACTTCCCTGAGTCGTCGTCCCAGCTTTTATCAGGATTTGGGCCAAACCTGAGCCTGGCTCTGGCTCCAACACCTTTCCTAAGCCCTCGCAGCCATCTCCAGGTGATGCTGCCTTTCCAAAGTCAAAGCCCGAATCTTACCCACCTCCAGCCTTAGGAGAATCCATCAGGGCAAAGCCTGAATGGATGTTTTCCAACAATGCCTGCCCTGGCGGAACACACAGGGAAAAATCACTTCCCTCGGAGGCGCAGCTCTGTTTACACAGAGAGTGGGAAGCCTTTTCCAGCAGCCCTCGCTCACATCCTGTGGAAGTGGCTGGGGTGGAAGCGGGCTGTGCCCAAACCCAACGCCTCTCAAAGCCCTGCAAACAGAACTTCCCGGCGCAGCCGAGCGCTGGGAATGCACAACCAGACCGTCCCCGTCCTCCCACTCCAAACCTGCCGCCGCTGTCACTCCTGGCAAATGTGGAGACTGCTGTACACATTAAATTCCCTGGAATTCAGGACGGGATAAGGAGCACATCCCGGCTCTCCTTGGGAGCAAACGCCTCTCCAGAAGGTGCCTGACGCAGTGGCTGAAATCCCCAAATCACACGTTCAGCAGTGGGAATAAACCAACCCCACCTTCATTCCAAGCCCAGGCAGGGCAGGAACACGTGTCCTACAGGTGAGATTCCTTCAGGGGCTCGAACGCAGGGAAAACCGGAGTCCCAGGGAATAAAGGCTGAAGTAAACTCAAATTAAAATTTCAAATCACACACACTGCCTGTAAAAATCCACAAGGGAAAATGATAAAACCGTCCGAAGCCTTTCCGAATCCGAGAGCTTCACCTGCCACCCCGGAAAAGAAACGCCGCCTGGGTGGAGTCACCTGTCAGGGAAAACTCCAGGGAAGACAGCAGGAAAAACACGCACAAACATCCCTGCCATGCCAAAAGAACCGAGGGATGTGGCTCTGCCGCCGCCTGAGCACGGAGACACAGCAGCCCCGGAGAACAGGACTGAATCCAGCACGATGGAACAACACGGTCTGCAAGACTGGCACCATCCTGCCTTGGAAGGAAGCGTCCAGCTTGGATGGGGCTTGGAGAGACCTGGACTAGCGGAAGGGATGGTCTGTAAAGCCCCTTCCAGCCCCAGTCCTTCTGGAGTCCGTGAAACAGCTGCAGTTCTGCTCTCTTCTCTCCCAGCTGTGACACCAAGGAAAGACCAAGCCCGGGGGGACACAACCTAAGGGAATAATCCCAGTTTTCAGCCTTCCTCCGGCATCAGCGTAAGGAAAAGGAAGGAGGGATGGTGGTGGGAGCACGCAGGGCTGTGGGAATGGGGAAGCCTCCCACTCTGGCACCTGATCTCCAGAAGGGCCAAGCCCCAGCTGCGGCCCCTATGTCGCGATATAAAGCACTTTGTCAGGACACGGCAGCACCGCCCCCGAGCCGGGGCTGCCCGAGCGCGCCCCGGAGGCTCCGCTCCTGAAGGACAGGTGGGAAAAGGCCCCTTCCCACCCAGGGCACGGACTTGGGGCAGCAGCACCTCCACGGGAACTCGCTGTAGTTCCCCTCCCTTTCAGCCAAGGGGAAGAGCTCCAGCCGCTGACCCCAGCCGGCTCCCAGGGATAATTAAAGCCATTCGAACACAAACGACATTCCCGGTGATCCCGGGGTTATCTCCCATCCCCGTTCCGCAGACAAGCATCCCGACTCCCCTTTTGTTCCTGCTCCGAGCACTCCTCAGAGTTCGGGTCATCAACAGCGAGACACCCCGGCCCTGCCCCACTGGAAAACCCGGCTGGAAAACCCGGCTGGAAAAGGCGGCTGGAAAAGCCGGGAGGTTCGGGCAGATGAGATAATGCTCCTGCCGAGCCCCTGCAGCGGCTGCCCAGCCCAGCCCCGCCGTGACAAGAACGCGAGCCCGAATAAAGCCATCCCCAAAGCTCCGAGCGGAGATCGGCAGCGGAGACAATGGGCAGCAACACCCCAAAGCCGCCGGGGGTGCCGGGCAGCGAGCCGGGCGCCTCGGCTGCTCCAGCACCGCGATTCCAGGGCCGAAATCAATGGATGGACACGCACCCGGCAGGCGGATCGAGGGCAGATGCGGATTCGCACGGAGTTACGCGGAGAACAAGCGCAGACTGAGCCTCACCTTTGTTTTCACACGCACCCAACGCGAGCTGAGGTTTTGGGGGCACCCCCAGCGCCCCCCAGCCATGTCTGCCCCCCCAAAACCCATATTTTCCCCCCAAAAGGCCATGTGTGTACCTCTCCAAAGCTGTTTCCTCCCAAAGAGCCGTGTTCTCCCCCTAAAAGCCGTATTTCCACCCCCAAAAAAAGCCGTTTCCCCCCACCGCCGGCACTGCCAGCCTGTGCCATGGCACTGCCCGATGCCAGCACTGAATTCTGGGGAAACAGAGCTTTTAGGGGGAAAATGGGGGCTTTTTGGGGGAGTGGGGGAGGGGGTATATGGCTTTTTGGGGAGGAGGATGGAGTTTGAGGAGCAAACATGGCTT
>VZTI01001037.1:16473-29723 GCA_013397865.1 Struthidea cinerea | reverse complement strand
GGCGGCGCGGCGGCCCCGCGGCGCTGCTAGGCCTCTTAAAGGGACCGCGGCCTCGCTCGGCGAGGGGGGCGGCGGCGGACCGCCCCCAGCCCCGCTCCTCGCCGGTTCTTCAGCACCCTTTCAGGTCCCTCCTTGGAGCAGCTTCCTGCCCGTCCTCCTGCTCCCCTGTGTGCTCCTCGGTGTCCGAGCCCCCCATGGGCCCGGCGGGGGCTGCGGCGGCAGCTCAGTGGGACCGCGGCCCAGCCCCGCACAAGTCTCCGGTGCCGGGGGGATGAGGCAGGACGGGGGAGGGCGGCGAGCAGAGCCAAAATGTGCGTGCCCAGCATGGCAGTGACCCTGGCAGGGCTCTGGGGACAGCGCGGGGGCTGCGGGTGCACACCCAAAGGCCTTTTTCCCCCTTGATCGCAACGTGCTCCTTCACTCGGGCAGAACGGGGGCAGTCCCAGCGTGGCCCTTCAGTGGAGCTGAAGTTCCCCCCCTTGTTTAAGAGCGGCTCAGGAGCTGGAATTGGCGTCGTGTCTGTCACGCTGAGACCCCGAGGATTTGTGTGTGCTGTGCTTGCAAATAAAGCGACTGTTTTAGCAGGAGCGTGGGCGGCCGCTCTGCGGGGTGTTCACAGGGAGGGGAAGCTCCGCCAGGCAAACTCTGCTTTTAATGAGTTCCTCGGGGTCGTTGAGGATCAGAGGGCAGAAGGACCTCCTGACAGGGCCTCGGTGAGGAGCCTGAGCGGGACTGTGGTCAGGGGATTGGGTTACGCCTGGCCAGAGCCAGGGGAGCAAAATAGAGCCTGTAACTCAACGCCCGAGAGGGGCCAGTGCCAGGCTGGCAGCGGAGCCGCTCGCCCGCCCCTCCTGCCAAAGCCGGGGGGCTGCGCCCAGCGGGAGCCTCGTGCCCGGCGTCGGAGTTAATTCCAGCGCTCCCGAAACCGCTCCATGAAGGGACACGGCTGGAGTCGCGGGAGCCGATGACTCTGGCCTTGAGTAATGGTTTAAAATGGTCCAGCTGCTCCAGTCCTGCCGTGGAGCGTCCTCCCAGTTTGTCCTTCCTGCTGGTAGCTCACAGGTGCTTTTCCTTAGAAGGAAAAATCCCTGTCACTTGTCTTTTCTCACACCCTTTTCCAGTCCGAACTGCTGGGAATTCGTGCTCATAACCTCAATGGCGCTTGTGCTGCTGAGCAAGGAGATTCCCTGAGGAATCACACAATCCTTAAGGTGGGAAGAGCCCTCCAGGACCATCGAGTCCACCCTGTGCCCGATCCCCACCTTGTCACCACCCCGGGGCGCTCAGTGCCACGGCCAGGTGTTCCTTGGACACCTCCAGAGACGGGGACTCCAAACCTCCCTGGGCAGCCCCTTCCGAGGCCTGAGCACCCTTTCCATGAGGAAATTCCTCCTGGTGTCCAACCCTGGCCCAGCCTTAGGCTGTTTCCCCTTGTCCTGTTGTTCCCTGGGAGCAGAGCCCGACCCCTCCGGCTGCCCCCTCCTGTCAGGGAGTTGTGCAGAGCCACAAGGTCCCCCCTGAGCCTCCTTTTCTCCAGGCTGAGCCCCTTTCCCAGCTCCCTCGGCCATTCCCTGTAGGCCTTGCAGGAGGCCTTCTGGATGCCTGTGGAAGCAGCTGGAGGGACACGGGAAGGGAGCTGCCTGTGCAGGGTGGGAGAGGGGGCAGGAGCTGCCCTCTGGCATCCCCGGGGGTCAGGAAGGGGATTTCACTCCGTGCCTGGCAGGAAGGAGCCCTTGAGCTGCTGGTGGTGCCCGCAGGAAGTGGAAAGCTGAGCGGGATGGAGCAGAGGAGCGCCCGGCCTCCCCTTGTCCTGTGGTTCCTGTGGTCCTGCGGGATGCTGGTGCAGCTGGGGACGTTCAGTTGTCCCTGCTGCTGCTGCAGAGCTCACAGCTACAGCAGGCAGCAGCCGGGGACAGAGCAACGAGGGCAGGAGGAGGCTCTGCTGTAGCGCCGGCAGCGACTGCAGAGCCTCCCGAGGGGCTGCTCTGAGCTCTGCTCTGTGACCAGGGACAGGACCCAGGGAGCGGCTGGAGCTGTGCCAGGGGGGTTTAGGGTGGAGATCAGGAAAGGTTCTTCCCCCAGAGGGTGCTGGGCACTGCCCAGGCTCCCCAGGGAACGGGCACGGCCCGGAGGCTGCCAGAGCTCCAGGAGCGTCTGGGCAGCGCTGCCAGGGATGCTCAGGGTGGGGCTGTTTGGGTGTCTGTGCAGGGCCAGGGGTTGGACTCTGATCCCTGTGGGTCCCTTCCAGCTCAGGACATTCCGTGGTTCTGTGATTTTCTTCCATCCAAGGCAGCACAAGATGGATCGCAGCATAAAGGCACAAGGCTTGGCAGTCATGCTTGGTGCTCAGGAGGAGGCTGCCGCTAAACAGAGACACCGAGGAGCAGCTTCAAACACATCCTGTTCTGACAGTGCCAGGACACAGGGAATGGCTTCCCACTGCCAGAGGGCAGAGTTAGATGGGATATTGGGAAGGAATTCCTCCCTGGGAGGGTGGGCAGTCCCTGGCACAGGGTGCCCAGAGCAGCTGTGGCTGCCCCTGGATCCCTGGCAGTGTCCAAGGCCAGGCTGGAGCACCCTGGGGCAGTGGGAGGTGTCCCTGCCATGGCAGGGGTGGCACTGGATGGGCTTTAAGGTCCCTTCCAGCTCAAACCATCTGTGATTCTGATATTGCACACAGCTGAGAACCTGAGTTATTTAATTTTTTAGACTTTTAAGCATATGAAGGAACTGTAGAGATGTATGAGGAGATCCACGGTGGGTTTTTGGGATATGTTACCTGTGTCCCAGCATGTAATTTTTTAACATTCTGCCCACAGGGTGTTCCTTGTAATCAGATTTTTAGTGCTGGGGTTTTTTGTTTGTAGTTTTTGGTGAGGCTGAGAATTCTGCTCGAGGCCTTAAAGAAGGGAGTTGTCAGCGAGAGGCAGCTCTGGGCTGAGCGGAGATCCTGTGGCCTCTTCATTAAAATTCACTTCATTTCTGCCTTGCAGCTCTCTCCCAAACCAGGCAGCAGGAAAATCTCACTAGGTTGAAGAAAACCCCCAAAAGCCTGACACAGCCCTTCTGCTTTGGTTTGGTCACTCAAGCAGCTGTACAACATATCCTCAAGCGGTTGTTTAGGCGTTTAAGGTGGCTTCCGTTTGTCTTTTGGTCTTGTGCCATCAGAATTGCCCCGAAAGCAGAGCAGCTCCTCGGGAATGTGCCACCCCTGAGTGACCATGCCAGGCGGGTGCCCTCTGCTCCGGCAGTGTCACCTGTCCCAGGAATCCCAGGGGCACGGGGTGCAGCAGAGCTCCGTGGGGCCTCTGGGCCCCTGTCACCTCCCTGGTGTCTGATTGGAGCCCTGGAATGTCCGTGAAAAGGGGAGGTTGTGCTTGTCCGGGAGTTACAGGTGGAAAACCAGGGCGTGAGTAACGAGTGAGCTGTCAGAGTGAGGAGTGAGGATGGAAGGTGCTTCAAAGGCTGGTCGGGGTCAGAAAACACTAATGGGGCTTAATTCCTGGTTGGTTTTTCTGCTGTGTTGTGTGGCCTGGCTGGAAAACACAAATGAGAGGTCAGTTGGTGACACTCAGGTCTGTTTACCTGGGTAAGCCGATAATTAAATGTTGGGTGGGAAGCTGGGCTCCAAAGCTGGAGTGTGTCCATGGTCACGGGTGATCCTCAGCCTGGAGCTGGTGCTTTACAGATGGATTCGTTGGTTATTCCTTTGCCAACTACAGTTTGAGTGTATCAGAGTCTTAGTGATTGATTTCAGGTCAGAATCCCTTCCAGCTTCATCCCAAGGGGATGGACAGCTCTGATCCCTGCTCCGTGGGCAGGAACAGGGCCCGTGGAACGGCTGGAGCTGCGTCAGGGGGGTTTAGGGTGGAGATCGGGAAAGGTTCTTCCCCCAGAGGGTGCTGGGCACTGCCCAGGCTCCCCAGGGAACGGGCACGGCCCCGAGGCTGCCAGAGCTCCAGGAGCGTTTGGGCAGCACTGCCAGGGATGCTCAGGGTGGGTCTGTTGGGGTGTCTGGGCAGGGCCAGGGGCTGGACTCTGATCCCTGTGGGTCCCTTCCAGCTGAGGACGTTCCGTGGTTCTCTGCAGGTCAAACATTCCTCTGGCAATCCACAACAGGTTAGAAAAATCGTGGAATTGATCTCCTTGTGTTTCTTTTGCCCCCTGGAGTTTGCAGGTTGAGCTCCCAGCTGCTGCTTCCAGCCTCCCCAGTGGCACCCAGCGATGCCAGCCATGCCTCACCAATCCCCCCAGGAAGGGAAAACCCGCCCCATTTCCCAGTTATCCGCCGCTCCAGGAGGATGGGAGCAGCCAACGGCCCGGGAATGAACTTTGTCCTGGCCTGGGGGCTGGGGATTGTCCCCTGCTTGTGTCGCAGCGCTCGGGGAGGACAGGTCACCCGAGGTGGCAGAATGCCTCCTGTCTGTCACCTCAGTGAGTCTGTGAGGGTGGGGTGGGTGTCACCTGCCAGCAAGGGCTCCACTCACTGGATCTGAAGGTTTCAGCTGCTGTCACTTGGAGTTGCTGAGTGGGACTGAAGTCCAGCCGCGTCAGAAGGGAAATATTTTGGACACTGTGACCTCCCTCTGCTAATGACTGCTGTGGTCAGAGGCCGCAGTAACGAGGTTTGGGTGTGCAGGAGCTGTGTCCATGAGGAAAACCGGGTTTTGGTGTCAGGGCTGTGAGGGTCATGGAATCCCAGAATGGTTTGGGTTGGAGGGACCTTGAAGCCCATCCAGTGCCACCCCGTCCATGGGCAGGGACACCTCCCACTGTCCCAGGCTGCTCCAAGCCCCGTCCAGCCTGGCCTTGGACACTGCCAGGGATCCAGGGGCAGCCACAGCTGCTCTGGGCACCCTGTGCCAGGGATTGCCCACCCTCACAGGTAGGAATTTCTTACCAATATCCCATCCATCCCTGCCCTCTGGCAGTGGGAAGCCATTCCCTGGGTCCTGTCCCTCCATCCCTCGTCCCCAGTCCCTCTCCAGCTCTCCTGGAGCCCCTTAGGCCCTGGAAGGGGCTCTGAGCTCTCCCTGGAGCCTTCTCCTCTCCAGGCTGAACAATCCCAGCTCTCCCAGCCTTTCCTCCCAGCAGAGCTGCTCCATCCCTCGGATCATCCTGGTGCCTCCTCTGGACTCTCTCCAGCAGCTCCAGGTCCTCCCTGTGCTGGGCCCCAGGGCTGGAGCAGCTCTGCAGGTGGGGTCTCACCTGAGCAGGGCAGAGGGGCAGAATCCCCCCTCTCCTGCTGCCGTTGTGCTGGGGTGAGCCCAGGATGGATTTAGATTTCCCACACCAAAAAGATTTTGGGCAAACTTTCACCAAATGTTTGCTTTAGGTGCTGTCCAAAAAAATCTTGAACCTGGGAAATGGAAGCTTCTGTTTCTGCTGCTCGGTGTTGCTTGGGCAGAGGGAGGTTTCTTGGTAGGAAATGGGACGTTTGGAGGCTGGGAATGAGCAGTGGGAAGTGAGGGTTGGTTTGGGATATTGCAGCAAGGGAGAAGGAGCTGCTGCCCTCCCAAGTGCTTCCCCACCCATCACACGTCCGTACTGGGAATACCGTGTGGCACTGCCAGGCTTGTTCCCAAAAATGCCCCTGTGTCCTGTTTCTCGGTCTCCTGGTGCCGGGGAGCAGGACCTACCCACGGAGACCCCAAACACCTGGGGCATCCTGGGACAGGCCACTGCCAGGCCTGAGCGTGGCAGAGTGACCGGGAGAACTAATTAATGGGGCAGGCAGGTTCCCAGTAGCCTCAGGAGCTGGAATGTCGCAGTAATTAATTGATTAATTTCTCTTTGGGGGAGGGAAATAGGTGGGTGATGAGGAGATCAGGGACTGTCCACGTCTGCTCTTTCCTGATGGTGTTCTGGGGAAGCGGTTCCAGCTTCAGGTCCCCATCAACAGCTCTGGTGCCCTCAGATCTTAAAACCTGGTTTTATTTCCTAAAGAAAAGAACACGAACCAGGCTTTGGAGTTTGTCTCCTTCTGGAATTGCCAGAGTGGTGCTTTAATGAGCAGACAAGGCCGTGGTTTTGGGAGGGTCCAGCTCCAGCCTAAATTCCCTTGTTCTGGGATTTGACATTCCATGTTACTGGAGTGAGAAGGGGTAGAAGGTTGTTCGGGGAGTAAATACAGCACAGAAGCTGGTTAATGGTTTTCCAGAGCTTTGGAATGTTATCAGAGAATCCAGGAGAGCACCGGGGCTGCCCTGTGCTCCAGTAGGGATCCCCCCTGGATTTCTGCAGAGGAATTTTGGAGGAAGGGGGGGAAATACCCACCCGGTGTAAGTGATTTAGACAAAGTCTCTGCCTTCCTCACACCTTCAGTCACGGTCACTCGCTAAACGTGGGATAAACACCAGCCAGGGGTTATCTTGTTATTCCTTCCCCGGATCAGCCGAGCTCGGAGCTGCCGGTGTTTGTTGTGTTTGGAGAGCCCTTGCTGGCAGGGATGGGGGGTCATGCTTTGTTTGTGTCCGGTGCGTTGCAGTAATTCCCAGAAGGTTCTTTGGGCATCGGCGTGGGCTGGCTCGGGCCCCCTGTGCTTTGCAATGTTCTGGTGAGCTGGTGTTGCTTGGGAATGGACCATGATCCGTAGGAGTCGTAGGAGCCGACCTCCAAGGGCCGTCCCTTCCTGAAGGACACATTCCCGGGGTGCTGGGGGAGCATCGATCTCCAGCTCACCAGGAGCATCACCAAGGTATCAGCTTTATGGCTGGGGTGGCTCTTTGGGATGCCAGGCCGCGGGAATGTGGGATCTGAGCGGCAGCTTCGTGTCCTGGGGTCCGTGTCTGCATTCCGAGGGGGGTTATGGATCCTCTGCTGTTCTCCTCAGGGGTGGGGTAGGAAGGATGGCTGTGATGGGGCAGGAGATCGGTTTCCATGACGTCCTTGTCCACAAATGCAGCCTAAATGTCAGAGAACAGAGTCTCCTTCAGGCTGTTTGTTTGGGTCCTGTTTGGCATCCACAAATAATAGCCCTAAAAATAGGTGGGTGAGATTCCTTACTAATCTGTGGGGAGGGGGTTTTGGACGGGGGTGTGAACCAGGCTTGGTTTTCGGTGATACAGCCAAGTTTGTCTGAGAAGTGGGAGCTGGGAGGGCCCCTCAGGTGATGGAGGACTGGGGTTTGTCCAGAGTGACCTGTCCAGGTCCTCGGATGCCAAATCCAGCTGCCTCTCCAGACAGCTCGTGCCTTCGGTGCTTGTAGTGCCTTTGGCACTCGCCCTCCGAGTCAGCTCCTAATTTTATCTCGTTACCCACACGGTGACAACGTGACACAGCAGTGCGGCGGGAATGACATCAGCAGACGGATGGATCTGTGGCGCAGCAGCGGCAGGGATTTGATTTTAATTAAAAATGAGCAGTGCCAAGGTGATTCTGCTTTTAAATTGGTGCAGTGATCCCTGTCACGAGCTGTGAGGCTGGGGCTGTCTCTGCACGTGGTGTTCAACTGCTCCATTCCTACAATTCCAAACATCCTAGTAATGAACGCTGAGCTTCCTGGAAAATGTGGAGTCAGATCCTGCGTTTAAAAGAAAACGCAATTTCTGTCGCACCAAGAGGTGTGTGAGGTGGGGAGCTGCTTTTGGCTGCATTTAAACATGAAGGGAGATTTTTTCTACCCAGAAGTTCAGTGGGTATCCGGAGGCAGTTGGAATCCCTTCAGCAGCGCCAGGAATTCCATGGATTCTGCAGGACTACCAGTTGTTTGGATGGGGTGGGAGGGATCCGTGCGTGTCTGGTGTGAACGCCTGGTTTATGTTAATCTGCCAAGATTTCCACGTGTGGAGGAAGCCTCGTGTTCCGGAGAGAGCCCAGTGGTTCCATCAGCTGCTGGGGCTGGAGCTTGGGGAATGTTTTAGCTGCTCCTCACTGCGCTCCTTGTGCCAGCCCGGTGTGGGCACAGGCCCAGGGCAGCACCTGTCCCCTGGGCTGGGGCACCTCCAGTCCTGGGACCCTTGTGGCAAAACGGGACGTGGAGGGGCTGGAGCGAGTCCAGGGCAGGGAACGGAGCTGGGAAGGGGCTGGAGCCCCAGGAGCGGCTGAGGGAGCTGGGAAAGGGGCTCAGCCTGGAGAAAAGGAGGCTCAGGGGGGACCTTGTGGCTCTGCACAACTCCCTGACAGGAGGGGGCAGCCGGGGGAGTCGGGCTCTGCTCCCAGGGAACAGGGACAGGAGGAGAGGGAACGGCCTCAGGCTGGGCCAGGGGAGGCTCAGGGTGGATATCAGCAGGAATTTCCTCATGGAAAGGGTGGTCAGGCCTTGGCAGGGGCTGCCCAGGGTGATTTGGAGGTGTCCAGGAAAGGCCTGGACGTGGCACTCAGTGCTCTGGGCTGGGGACAAGGTGGGGATCAGGCACAGGGTGGACTCGGTGATCCAAGGTCTTTTCCCACCTTAATGATCCCGTGTGATCCTTGGCGAGGAGCTCCCCAAGCACGGGGGAGCTGAGTGTGTTGGCAGTGGTTTATCATCCAGGACCACGCGTTTGCTCCACGACCACTGGCAGTTTGGGGGATTGGAGACAAAGACACCAAGAATTTTGCCAGAAGTGACCTGCTTGGAGCGGGAAAGAGTGAAACAGAGTGTAAAGGAATCGTGGTGGTTTTGAAGGATTCCTTGGAATAAGTTTTTGTATTGAACAGAGTAAAGAGTTTCATTTTTGCTCTGGCAGGGGAGGCTGCAGGTTGTGGTTGGAGTGTCCGGAGCGTGCGGGGCTGTCCAGCAGTGCTCTGGCCCGGTGACAGTGACATGAATTACCTCGGGCCTGGTGGCAGTGACATGAATTACCTCGGGCCTGGTGGCAGTGACATGAATCACCTCGGGCCCGGTGGCAGTGACGTGAGTCACCTGTGCTGAGGTGGGGGTGACGCTCTGCAGTTACAGCATCTCACAGCCCCACGTTCGCACCGCGGATTCAGCCCCGGGCTCGCCTCCAGAGCCGCTGGCAGTGTAGGAACGTGACTTTGCCAAAGCCACCTCTCCTCTGCCGGGAGGGAGGGAGCAGAACGGAGCCTTCCTCGGGGCTGCCGTGTGGCTTGTGACACTTCCATGCCCACGGTCCCGCCCGAGGGCTCAGCACCCGTGTCCAGCTCCGGAGTTGCTGCACGGAGTGAAATGAGTGGAGAAACTCCTGAGTGCGTTTCCCTGCCTTCCACCCTCTTTTCCTGTTGTTTCTCTCTGAAATATTTAATACGGGGTATTCCAGGAGGCCCTGGGAGCCATGGTGAACTCTTGGAGGCTGAGCAAGTGGTTTCAGGACCGCGATGTCACCTCGGCTGGCTCCGTGATGAGCCAACCCCTTCCCCTCAGTTCAACTTCCATTGTTTTCCACCAGCTGCTCCGCAGCATCTCCATCCTCACCGGGATATCCGCTTCCCTGCTGCCTGGTCCCCGTTCCCCTCTCGGAGGGCAGCAGGTGACTGATAACGCCTTTTCCTCCCTCCTGAGCAGCAGTGGGATGGGATTTTCTTCCCTCCCAGTCCTCTTGAAGAGGAAGGAAGCTGCAGGTGTTTGCCCTGCCCGGGAGGCTCTGTCTGAGAGCTGCCTTGTGAAGCTCTGCCTGGTTTTGTTACCTCCCAGGACAGAGTTGGGTAGGAAACTCAACCTCCCGCCCACCTTTCATCTTCCTGAAATGATTTAGTCCCTCCTAGGTGGAGGCTGCCATGGCCTGTGTGACCAACAGCAAACACTGGTTTGGCATCCTGGAGTGACTCGTGCTCCTTCCCAGCTCGCTGGGGCAGCAGGGAATTTCTGTCCAAACCCGTTCCTTTCCCGAGCTGTGCCCGCTGCGGTTCCAGGCCTCAAAGCAGAGAAGTTGCCTCCTGCCAGAAGTTTGGAATTTCCTTCAGTAGTGCCAGTTATCAGCTGGCTAAACTAGGACACTCTCAGGTAGTGTTTTCCCCCTTTCTTTGATGGTTAAATAGAACACAGAAAGCTGTTTTGGAGCCTCTTTTAACAGCGCTGTCGTGAGGATCTAAAAATACCGGCGAGGCTGGGGCAGGTCACCTGCAGGAGGGTTGAAACCTGGCTTCGTTCTCCTCCTTAGCCGAGTTTCTCTGCGTAATTGCTGCGGTTGCAACACCTGGGCAGCTTTGCAACACCTGGCCACCTCTGCTGCGGTGGATGCCAGCCTCGGGCAGAGGCTGACACGCTCAAATCCCGGCTCTGTCAGGGTGATTAAGGCGTCTTTCCGCCGATGGGTGACTCGGCAGCGCGTGGAAAGGCGAGGAGCAGCACAGGGAGGCTCCTGCGTGCGTGCGGGGCAGGGCAGGGACTTCTCCTGGCAGGAATGTGGCCCTGCCGGCCAGCCCTTCCCACGCCGCGGGCTCGGGGCTCGGCTCCCCCGGGAATCGCACCCGCGGATGGCCCCGGCCGCGGCAGGCTTGGCGCCGGCTCCCGCTGGGAGCTGGCAATCCCTTGCTGTGGAATCCCGTGGTTTTTTTACCTTCACTGGGGTTTCTTTGCCAGCTGAGGTGGTTAAAATGAGCGATGAGTGCCCCGCGCCATGGCCTGCTGTGGGTGTGCTCCTGCTTACAGCGAGATGCTCGTGGTGGCTTTGCTTTTCCCATGGATTATCCGTGGTGGCTTTGCTTTTCCTCTCGATTCCCAAGTCATCTTCAGCTGGAGTCACACACTCCCTACTCCCTTTAGAGATCAGCATTCGGAAGAGTGAAATTAAATGTGTGCCCAGACAGGCTCAAACTCTGACCCCCAAGCTGAGGTTGGTGTTCATTTTATTAAAAACTTCATGTTTTTGCTTTTCTCTCCTTCTTTTTTAGGAAATAGACAGACGGTTGGAAAAGAAGCTGAAGATCACACAGAAGGAAAGGTAAAATCCTGGTTTTCCTGAGATGCTGTTGGACAACTGAAGGCCTGGGGAGCGGGAACAGTGGGGAAACGGCTCCAAACGGAGCAGGGAGCGCTGGGCTGGAGTTGGGAATTAGGGAATCTCTGTCTCCGTGCCACTAGGTGGCCCTTCGGAGCCGCGGCAGGGCAGCAGAAAGCTGCTCGAGAGGGGTTTGATTTCAGGGCCGGCTCCTCCAGACTGGCTGTAGCTGCAGCTTGGGGGAGGCCATGTAAGAAGAAGGCACTCAGGGAAAGAAATGGGTGAGTCAGGTAATCCCAGCTCGATTGACTTGCTGTGTCTTGCACCAGGGAGAATTTCTTTTCCTGCTTCCTTTGGGTCGGGGCAGGGGTGTGTTATTGCCTCCTACCAGAAGTGTTTCTAATCTCTGCTGACAAGTCCTTTGTTGTTGGGGTTTTTTCCCCCTTTGGTTATTGAAGAGTCATGGGATTTGTTCTCTGGGCAGAAAAGGGACTGTAAAACATTCAGGTGGTGAGATGGGGCCGAGGCTGGCTCTGAGGAGTGAAACGGCAGGGTTGGAGTGAAAGGCTGGGTATCCTGGTGAGAGGAGCCCTGAAAATCCCTGCAGGGAATGAAATCGACGTGCTTATACCAATGTCTTTGACTCGAAATGCTAAAACTTTACCCAGCGTCTGTTCCCTTTCCTTCAGTGGAGTCCAATGGTGTCAAACACAGCAGGGCCTGATTTTCCATCCCTTTCCGAGCTAATCCGCTGCTCTCGTTTAGAGTTACAACTATAACGAGGTCTTTAATTATTCCAGGCTGCTCTTAATCACAGGAGTGACATCTGAGCGCGAGGAATTCACACGCCAGGCGGAAAACCCCCGTGGAAAACAAGCACCAACCCAGTGTCTTTCTTTCCGACAGCAGGAAGTCCAGATCTCCTCCCAAAGTGCCGATCGTGATCCAGGACGACAGCCTTCCCGCGGGGCCTCCCCCCCAGATCCGCATCCTCAAGAGGCCGACGACCAACGGCGTCCTCAGCAACCCCAACTCCGCCAGCCGCCCGGCCTTCCCCGTGAAGTCCCTGGCGCAGCGCGAGGCCGAGTACGCCGAGGCCAGGAAACGGATCCTGGGCAGCGCCAGCCCCGAGGAGGAGCAGGAGAAGCCCATCCTGGATAGGTGAGAGCAGCTCCTCGGGAATTCCTGCCTGGCACCAAGGGGGGTGAGCTCCTCAGGGAGCACAGCAAGGAGAGAGGAGGGCTCTGTTAGCAGAGCCTCAGCTACGTGGGAGTGAGGGGAAGTGCCTGATCAGGCTGTAAATCACGGCATCGTTAAGGTTGGAAAAGCCCTCCAAGGTCACAGAGTGCAACCATTAACTGGCACCGCCGTGTTCCCCGCTAAACGTGTCCCCAGGTGCCACCTCCATTGCCTTTGGAACACTTCCAGGGATCCAGGGGCAGCCACAGCTGCTCTGGGCACCCTGTGCCAGGGCCTCCCACCCTCACAGGGAACAATTCCTTCCCAATGCCCCACCTAACCCTGCCCTCTGGCAGTGGGAAGCCATTCCCCCTTGACCTGTCTCTCCAGGCTCTTGCCCAAAGTCCCTCCATCTTTCCTGCTGGCCCTTTCAGGTATTTCAGGACGGCCACAGTTAGGTCACGCCAGAGGTTCTCACCTCCAGGCTGAACAATCCCAATTCCCTCAGCCTTTCCTCACGGCAGAGCTGTTCCATCCCTCTGATCACCTTGGCAGGCTCCTTTGGGCTTGTTCCACGTCCTTCCTGTGCTGGGGACCCCCAGCATGTGACAAAATTCCTGTGGTGAAGGGGTTTCCCAAAGGCACTTGGAATTCCACACTGCATTGCCTCCATCCCTGCTCCCTGTGTCCCCAGCTCTGCTGCTCTGTCCCTGCAGGCCCCAGCTCTGCTGCTCTGTCCCTGCAGGCCCCAGCTCTGCTGCTCTGTCCCTGCAGGCCCCAGCTCTGCTGCTCTGTCCCTGCAGGCCCCAGCTCTGCTGCTCTGTCCCTGCAGGCCCCAGCTCTGCTGCTCTGTCCCTGCAGGCCCCAGCTCTGCTGCTCTGTCCCTGCAGGCCCCAGCTCTGCTGCTCTGTCCCTGCAGGCCCCAGCTCTGCTGCTCTGTCCCTGCAGGCCCCAGCTCTGCTGCTCTGTCCCTGCAGGCCCCAGCTCTGCTGCTCTGTCCCTGCAGGCCCCAGCTCTGCTGCTCTGTCCCTGCAGGCCCCAGCTCTGCTGCTCTGTCCCTGCAGGCCCCAGCTCTGCTGCTCTGTCCCTGCAGGCCCCAGCTCTGCTGCTCTGTCCCTGCAGGCCCCAGCTCTGCTGCTCTGTCCCTGCAGGCCCCAGCTCTGCTGCTCTGTCCCTGCAGGCTCCAGCCCTGCTCCCTGTGTCCCCAGCTCTGCTGCTCAGCCCTGCTCCCTGTGTCCCTGCAGGTCT
>VZTI01001037.1:3731-16346 GCA_013397865.1 Struthidea cinerea | reverse complement strand
TGTCCCTGCAGGCTCCAGCCCTGCTCCCTGTGTCCCCAGCTCTGCTGCTCTGTCCCTGCAGGCTCCAGCCCTGCTCCCTGTGTCCCTGCAGGTCTCAGCCCTGCTCCCTGTGTCCCTGCAGGCTCCAGCCCTGCTCCCTGTGTCCCCAGCTCTGCTGCTCTGTCCCTGCAGGCCGCCGCGGATCTCGCAGCCGGAGGACACCAGGCAGCCCAACAACGTGATCCGGCAGCCGCTGGGCCCCGATGGCTCCCAGGGCTTCAAGCAGCGCAGATAGAGCCGGATGCGCCGTTCCGCCGGCACGGACACACGGACCTGGGCGAGGGGACCTCCCGGGGTGATTTGCACTGTGACCCTTTTGCTCTGCCCACTGTGACCTTCAGCCCCACGCACTGTGACCTCCCCTCTCCACCCACTGTGACCGGCGATCCCGGCAGGGCCGTCCCCGCAGCCAGGGGGGACACGAGGGGGCTGTGCCGGACTCGGCCGGGCGCAGGGAGTCGTGCGTGTCCCACTCGGGTGGGAGCGAGCGCCAGCAATAACGTTTGTTGTTCTCGAAACCTGGCATTTAAGGAAAAAAAAAAAAAAAAAAAAGATGGGAAGCCTCCCCAGCCGCGCATGTTGTCCTCATCACTTCCAGAACGAGTTCTGTTTCCAAGGATTTTAGGTTCTTTTAACTGGTTTTCTGTTTGCTTTCTGTATCTCGGATCGGCGGAGTGCGTGGGAAGGGTTGGAGTTTGTTTGAATCCGGAGAGGTAGTTGAGCGTTCCGAAGGGAATTCCAGTGGATTTCCATGAATTTGATGGCTTGGGGATGACAAGCTCGTGCTTTTCCTTCTCCATTTCCACTGCCATGGAAGTGAACTCCTGGATGCCCCCGGACACCTCGGAGTCGGACCCAGTTTACGTCTTGCTCCTGTTAAAGCTTGGCTCCGATTCCCTGCTGGCTTTGAGGAAAAGCTTAAAATACATCCTTTTTGGGTTCTTTTGTATTTGGGGAGAAGGGAATGCAGAGTGACCCCGTGAAAATGCCTGCTGTCCGGCCACGGAGGGCCGGGCAGCGAAGAGTTAGGGAGATGTGGCGAGGAGGAGAGCATCCGGCGCCGCTCCGGCCGTGACGTCGGGCAGTGGGATATCCCGAGGGTCCGGCCCCGGGCGGCGCAGGGACGGTACGAGCTCTCCCGGAACGGCAGAACTGGGAACCAAACCAGCCTTGGAGAAAGCCTGGATGATCCCTCCGCCTCCCTGGAGGCAGAGAGGCTTCAGGGAAGGGATCGTCCTCCTCCGGCTCCCGGGAAGAGGACGGGGAGGCTGCTGCTCCCCCGGAACGGAGATGTTCCCCCCTGGATGAAGCTGAGTATCGCTTGGTGTTGAGGGATTGGATGAACACTAAATGCTCTTCTTGGAGGGGACGGGACCTGGAAACCCGGGTGGTTCCCGACGGATTCCTGCATCCGGGCGCTTGCCTTCAGCAGGTTCGAGGGGGAGCCAGCCAGTCTTGGCGTGCACGAAAAGCCCTGTGTGGAAATAAGGCTTAAATCCCACAGAAACGGGAAAATAAAAGCTACCTGTGTATCCAAGCGATCCGCCGGAACGTTACTGAGCTCCTGGCAGCTGGTTCCAGGTGGGGCGGGATTCCCCCGGGACTCCCCCGGCATCCCCAGCCCCCGGTGACTTTTGGGGGATCTCACTGATCCCCCTCGGGCTGGGGGCCGGGACGAGCTCCGGGAGGGAGAAGGACGTCAGCAATAACCGTAGTCACCGCGCCTTTCCTTAATTATTCCTAAAAATAGCATCAAATAGCCAAAAAGCTCCCAAACCCACCGGGTTTCTGGTGCGGCTGGTCAGTGTCGCAGCGCTGCCTCCTCCGTGGCCGGCACCGAAATTCCGTCGCCGGCTCCGAAATCCCCTTTTCCAGCACTGAAATCTCCTTCTCCGACACGGAAATCTCCCGGCTGCTCCTGCTGCGTCCCGGTGCCCAGGACACGTCCCGCCCGCGGGCAGGGCTCGGCGGCGTTCCTGTGGGAAGCGCCTTCATCCCGAGGAGGGGGAGGAGGAACACGGTACCGCGTGTTTTCGCCCCAAAAAACGTGCGCCGGAAAGAAAACGTTTTATAAATTGTATTTTAAATAAATGTCTTTAAACTTTTCACGGCTTTATGGCTCCCTCCTTTATCCCCGTGGCTCCCAGGGGCGGCCTTTTGGTGGCAGGTGCATAAAAATCCACCAGGAAGGTGAAATCTGGGAGCGTTCGGCCGTAATTGTGCTGGTTTTACCCAAAACCAGGGAATTTTGCCCTGTTTTTGGAGTGGTTGGAGGAGGGTGGGAAGGGCAGTGCTCCAAGGGAAGGTGTGGATCCCAAACATGGATGTGAGCCCTGCCTCTCCATGGAGGAGAAAGAAGCAAATTAGTTAATTTAATGAATGAATTGAATTGAATTGAATTGAATTGAATTGAATTGAATAATTTTGTTGCTCCGTGCTGGCTCCCCCCTGGATGTTGTGCTCCATAATATCCGGAGAGGGTGCTGGAGGCTCTTGGGGTGAGGAGGAGTCCGGGAGCCCTGGCAGCTCCCCCAGCTCCCTCGGAATCCTGATTATTTTTAACAATTTATTTATAATAGAAATAATGTAAGTATATAATATTAATGTAGAATATAAAAATACTCACAAATATATTAAATATAGAACAAATATATGATATGTAGAATATGATACAATTCGGTATCTAATACTTTTTTTATACATCATTTATCTATCTTACAGAACATATAACACTATAATATACAGTAGGCAATACTATAATATAAATAAGCAGCAATAGTAGAATCAATTACCTGATTGATGAAGTTATCCGATCTATGAAATCAGTGAACCCTGTGAGTTTGGCGCCTCGGAGCCCACGGCTGGTTCCAGTTCCGGCAGCGCACTGGGACCAGTTACCGCAGCTCCGCCCCGGTCCTCCCGCCCGCCAGGGGGCGCCGCGGGTGCGGAAGCGCCTCCGTCCGGCGGGCCCCGCCCACGCCGCGGCGGCCGCGCAAGCAGCAGCGAGGCACCACCGAGGTACCATCGAGGCGTCGGGACAGAGCGGCGGCGGGGCCGCGATGGCGGCGGAGCCGGAGGAGTACGAGTCCGTGCTGTGCGTGAAGCCGGCGGTGCTCGTGTACCGGGTGCCGCCGCGGGCCTCCAACCGCGGCTACAGGTGGGGCCCGCGCCCGCCCGCGGGGTGTCAGCGCCTCCTGGCGTGGGGGGGTTCGCCCCCTCCCTGTGGGGTTTGTGGGGGTCCCCTCCTCATGAGGTGTGTGGGGTCTGTGGTTCCCGGGAGGTGTTTGGGGCCTCTCCCTCCCCGTGGGGCAGCAAGAACTGCCCCTCATGGGGTATCTCAGCCCCCCTGAGAAATCTCAGCCGCTTGTGGGCTCTCTGAGCCCCCCATGGGGTGTCTCTGCCCCCATCCCAACCCCACTGCGGTGTCTCCATCCCCCCCTGTGTTTGGGGCTCCCGTCCCATCAATCCCCAGCCAAAGCCTGTCCTGGCACAGCCGGGCTGTCCCTAACGCAGCTCTGGGGCTGGAAACTCCGCGGAAAGGGAACCGAAACCTCCCGCGCGGCTCTTGCCTGCTCCCCGCCCAGCCCAGCAGCTGTTTTGGGGTGAGACGAGACATCTTGTGACAAATCCCCCCTCCTGCTCTGACCCTCGTTACCAGCTCCGGGGGCAGCGCGGGCGGCTCAGGCTCCGCTTCCTGTTTTTCCAGGGCCGCGGAGTGGCAGCTGGACCAGCCGGCCTGGAGCGGGCGCCTGCGGATCACGGCCAAGGGCAGCACGGCCTTCATCAAGCTGGAGGACAAGACCTCGGGTGAGGAGGGAACTGGGGGCTCCGCGGGGAGCAGGGCTGCGGGGCCGTGCCCCGGCGCTACCCCGCTCCTGTTTTCCAGGAGAGCTGTTTGCCCAGGCTCCCGTGGAGCAGTTCCCTGGGATCGCTGTGGAGGGCGTGACGGACTCCAGCAGATACTTTGTCATCCGGATCGAAGATGGGAATGGTGCGTCCCACGCTCCCGGGGACTCCTCGGGGCCCCCGCTGCTCTTGTTCGGGAAGGATTCCCACTTTCCCTGGCGGAGTGTTCCCTGCACAGGGTGACAGAGGGAGGAATTGCCTCCCTCCCACGCGCCGGCCGCGCTCTGAGCCTCTCCAGGAACAAAAACACTTGGGTTTGGCTGCTCAGCAGTGGCAGGAGGATGCAGGATCATCCCCCTGCTGCCAGTTGATTAGAAAGCTGTTCTTAATGAAGTTGTAGGTGCAGCCCACGAGGCGAAACACCTGGAGATGCCTTTGGAGAAGGGAAGGCTCTGGGGTGACCTAATTGTGGCCTTCCAGTGCCTAAAGGGGCTCCAGGAGAGCTGGAGAGGGGTTTGGGACAAGGCCTGGAGTGCCAGGACAAGGGGGAATGGCTCCCACTGCCAGAGGGCAGGGATGGATGGGATCTTGGGCAGGAATTGTTCCCTGTGGGGGTGGTGAGGCCCTGGCACAGGGTGCCCAGAGCAGCTGTGGCTGCCCCTGGATCCCTGGCAGTGTCCAAGGCCAGGCTGGACGGGGCTCGGAGCACCCTGGGACAGTGGAAGGTGTCCCTGCCATGGCAGGGGTGGAATGGGATGAGCTTTAAGGTCCTTCCAGCCCAAACCATTCTGGGATTCTGTGATCCCCAGTCCCATGGCTCAGTCTCCAGAGTCCCAGCTCCCTCTGGAGGCAGCGCCAGGCACGGGGATGTGCAGGATGGAGCATCCCATCCCTCTTCCTCTGCTGCCGAGCATCCCAGCCCTGACTCCTCCTCCCTGCCCAGGCCGCCGGGCGTTCATCGGAGTCGGCTTTGTGGACCGAGGGGACGCCTTTGACTTCAACGTGGCTCTCCAGGACCACTTCAAGTGAGTTTGTGCCTCTCCCTGTGTCCTCTCAGCTCCGTTTTTGGCAGGTCTCCTCCAGGAATGGTGGAGAAGTGGGAGCTGGGATGGGCAGGTGTGGGGGGAAGAGGTGGAAACTCCCCTTCCTCTCTCCCGTATTTCCCAGTCTGGATTAGCAGCGTCCCAAACTGGGCTTCCCAAATCCAAAGGTGGGCGTCCAGATTCCCTAATTCATTTCCTCTACTTGACGTGTCAGCTGGAAGGAGCTGGCCCCGAGGGGCTGCTCCAGCTGCTGGCAGTGGGGGGTTTCGGGGAGGGGTGGACGTGGTGCAGCCGGGGGATCCGTGCGGCTCCGCTGCCGGGAACCGCCCCCTGGGTGCTGCCTCCGGTGAGGTCTCGGATCACACCCGCGGCCTTTGCAGAGCTGCTGCCAGGCAGAGGGGATGATCCTGAGCAGGATTTGTCCGGGGGAGCCTGGGGCAGGCGGTGACATCTCCTTTTCCATGGGTTTAATTCCTGCAGGTGGGTGAGGCAGCAGAGCGAGCTGGCCCGGCAGGCCCAGGACCTGGAGCAGGGCCCCAAACTCGATCTGGGCTTCAAGGAGGGACAAACCATCAAACTCAACATCGCTGTGAGGGGCTTTTCCAGCTGATCCCAGGTTTTCCTTGGGGTGGCACGAGGAAGCAGCAGCTTCTTCCCAAAATCCCCGGGCATGGGCTCAGGGCAGAGCCCGTCGGGATAACGCTGCCTGCAGGGATTTGCAGGGGCTTGTGGTGCAATTCCTGCTTCCCAAACCAGGCCTGTGGGATTTGGGGGTAAAAACCACCCTCGGTGGGACCCCTTTGGATGCACCAGCAGTGGGATGTCGCAGCACTGCAGGATTTTATTCCCAAAACAAAACAATTTGGCTTCCAGGGTTCACGCTCCGGCTCTGGCTTTAAATGTGATCCCACCCAAACTTCCCGCTTTCCTTTCAGAACATGAAGAAAAAAGAAGGAGCCGCAGGGAACACCAGGCCACGTCCTGCAGGGCCTGGGGGCCTGAGCTTGCTCCCACCACCCCCCGGAGGAAAATCCGGCTCCGGAGAGCGCCCGGCCTCGCTCCCCACGCCCGCCCGGCTCCCGGGAACCCCCATCACAGGTCCATGGTCACACGGAGCTCCTGAGGGGCTGCTTTATCCATCAGAGCAGGGGAAAAGGGGGGAATCTGGGAATGAGAGTGGGAAATAACTCCGGGTGTTTCGTTTTCTCTCTTCCCGACTTTCTGACAGATTCCCTGCTGTCCTGGCCTCAGCCCACTGCTGCTCCGGCTGCTGATGTCTGGGGAGACTTTGCCAAAGCTTCAGGGTGAGCAGCAGAGGGATTTGGGGGGGGATGTGGATGCCCCAAAACCTCCTGGTTTTGCTGGAAAACCCCGCTGGGGTGGGGGCACTGCTCCATCCAGTCCCAGCTGCGGGACTCAGAAGCGGCTCTGGCTCTGTGCTGCCAGTTCCTTCAGTTCTTGCTCTGCTGCTCCAGGACAGTTTTGGGGTGGTCCTGGACGACCCATTTGCGGCCCAGTTTTCTCCCTGGGTGCCTTTTCCATTTCTAAACACCCTTTTTTCCCTGTTTTTCCCTCTCTCCAGGTCGGCTTCTAACCAGACTCAGGGGAACACTGGCTGGGTTCAGTTCTGATCCCGGCCTTGATCCGCTTTTCCCCTCGTGGGGGCTGGGATCCTCAGGATTCCTTTGGGACCAAAGAAGCAGCTTCAGGACACCTCACTCCTGCCCTTAAATCCCACCTGGCATCGAAGTGCCGGGATAAGTGCTGGAAAGAAATGACCACGTGCCTTAAAACGCTCCACAGCCTGTGCCTGCCGCACCCAGGGCCTGTTCCTGGATCATGGGAGACCTCGGGGGCTTCTCCTTTGGGAAAAACCATCAGGTCCATCCCTCTCCTTGATAGGGAGAGGGAGAGCAAGAGCTTGGAGTCTCCTCAGAGCTTCCCCTGCCTTCTCCTTGTGCTTTTGGGCTGGATAAATCCTTCCCTCGGCGAGGATCGTCCTCCTGGAGACATCCCACCTCCCAAATCCAGACAAACCGTTCCCTGCCAGGATGCCAAGCGTCGCCTGGACTTTTTTCTGAGCACTTAACCGGGATGTGCGGAGCCTGATCCCGGCGTTCCCATGCTGAAGTTCCTCATTTCTTACTCTGGGAAGTTTGTTTTACTCCTCTGTTTTGAAGACACGGTTTTTTACTCCTTTCCATGGACGTTTTATTAAGGACAGAACGGAGTCGGGCTCTTGGATAGAGCCGGGGTTGAGATTCCTCTTCAAACAAATAAATATTTTCTTACCTATTTATATTAAGGCTTTTCCGAGTACAAAATCCCGCTCATTTTTATCCAACCCTTTGGATTTTCCTTTCCATTTCCAACTGGATGACGGGCATTCTGCTTTCAGAGCTTTTCCCTGGGCCTGGCAGCGAACCCAGGTGAGAATGTAACGCTTCCGAGAGAACAATAAAAAGGTTTTGATGCCAGATTGGAATTTTGTTCCTCCCCCGGGCGGGCTCGGAGCGGCCGGGATGAGCTTTTGTGATTCCCGTTCCTCGCCGGTGCCGAGGGAGTGGGATTGGACGCGGAGCACAACAGAACCTGTTGCTTAGCAGTGGTTTCTATTGGGAAGGACACCGGGAGGGGAAGGTAAGAGGAGAAATGAGGGGAAAAGGAGGGGTTTGGGGACACAAACGCTCGGGGGTGGAACTGGAGGCAGCTCCCGCCTGGCTGGAGGTGGCCAGGACGCCGTAAATCCTCAATCCCATCTGCCTGTTCCCCGTCCCGGGTAATCTCCGGCTCTCCGGGGGAGAAAGGGCACTTTCCCTGCCGGGGGGGGCGAGGGGAGAGCGGCCGGGGGAGCTCCTGCGTCTACCGGCTTGGGGCCGGATCCATCCCTCGTTCCAGGAGCGGGGATGCCTCCAGCCCCCGCTGTGGCGGATTCTGAGCCCGGTTTGGGGATTTATCCCCACTTTTCCCTACCGGGGTGGCGGCAGCAAGTCTTTAATTACCCGGGGGATAATTAAAGCTCCGGCGGCCCCGCCGGGGGGGGATAGTCCGGGGTCCCCCCGCATCCCGGGGGGTGTTAAAGCCGCTTCACCCCTCGGCAACCCCGGCTCGCTCCACCCCGGAGCTTTTCCTGCCGGAGCGGACTCCGGGCGTTAATGAGCTTAAGGAACGCGGGGCTTAGGGAAGGGCCTCTCCGGGAGCCGCGTTCCCCCCGAGAGCGGCTCCATCCCGCCGGCGCCGCGGGGTAAGGACCTCCCCACCCGCCCTGGGCACGGCCAGCGCCGGCGGCCGGGATTTGTTCCTGTTTTCCTTCCTTTTCCTGCTTCTCCTCTCGCCCGGAGCCTCGGGGGGAGGTTTGTTTGCCAAGCCCGGGAACGCCGGGGGATTTCTGGGGGGAGGATGGGGCAGTGCCGCTGTCGGAGGCGTTGGGACCTCCAGGAAGAGGAGGGTCCCCGCTCCCGCCGTCACGCGGGGAGGGGACGAGGATTTCGGGCTGATCCCGACCCCGCATCCGCTTCCCGCTGGCGGGCACCGAGCCCAAACCGCCCCGAATCCCAGGAAAAGGGGCCTGGGGACAAGGAGGCCGCGGCGAGCGGGTGCCCGTGGCTCGGGGGATGCTCCGTGAGCGACGCGGAGCCCTCGGCTGAGGTGGGGTCCCCGTGTCCCCCCCGGCGGGGGGAGCGTGGGATGGGGCCGGGGATGGGGACTGGGATCGGGAACGGGATCGGGAATGGCACTCGGGCAGCGGGTTTGGGAGGGCACAGGGCGGTTTGTGGTGGAAAAATCGCGGATCGGGGCGGCTCCGTGATCCCGGCGGAGAATCGGGGGCGGGTTTGTGGCCGCGAATGGAAAAGCGCGGCGGTCTGGGGATCGCAAATGCGAATTTACAGCGGTTTGGGGATCTCAAATGCGAATTTACAGCGGTTTGGGGATCACGGCTGTGAATCTGCAGCAGGGTGTGGGATTGTAACTAAATCTGCAGCGGGTTTGGGATCGGGAGCCCAAGGTTTTAGTGATTTTGTGGTTGCAACTGTAAATCTGCAGCGGTTTTGGGATCACAAATAGGAATTTGCAGCAATTTTGGGGTCACAAATACAAGTTTGTGCCGGCTTTATGATCGCAGCTGTAAATCTGCAGTGGTTTGGGGATCACAAACATGAGTTTGCAGAGGTTTTGGCATTAGAAATGCAAATTTTGTGTCAGTTTTGCGATTGCAGTTACAGATCTGCAGCACTTTTCGTGATTGTAACTGGGAATCTGAAGCAGTTTTGGAATCAAACGTGAATTTACAGCGGGTTTGGGATCATAACTATGAGTTTGCAGAAGTTTTGGGATTGTCACTGGAAACCTGCAGTAGTTTTGGGATCCCAGTCATGAATTTACAGCAGTTTTGGGATCAAAATGCAAATTTGTAACACTATGGTGATTGCAGCTATAAATCTGCAGTGGTCTGGGGATCATCAAACGTGAATTTGCAGAGGTTTTGGGATCACAAATGCAAGTTTGTGGCAGTTTTGTGGCTGCAGCTATAAATCTGTGGGGGTTTGTGATCACAAATATGATCCCAGCAGTTTGGGGGTCACAGCTACAAACCTGCAGCAGTTTTGCTGTTGCAGCTGTGAATCCGTGATGGTTTTATGGTCCCAAACACACATTTACAGAGGTTTTATGTTGCAGCTGCAAAACAAAGTGGGTTTGGATCACAGCTGTAAATCTGCAGCTCTTTGTGATCCCCAACACCAAATTTTGGCCGCTTTGTGGTCGCAGCTGCAGATCCCCGGCGGTTTTGGGATTGCAAACACGGATCTGAACATCCTCGCAGTCGCAGCTGCAAACTTCCAGCGGGTTTTTGACCACAACTGTGCGTTTCCAGCAGCCCTTCCATCACAAGCAGCGTTCCTCGGAATGTCTGAGCTGTGGGAGGTGGCATTTCCAGCCAGGGCAGGGGTCAGAACGCTCCTCGTGGGCTGGAGGAGACTCACATTGAGGGGCTGGCGGGATTTTGGTGGAAATCCCTCTGTTCGTGCCTGGTTATTAGAATCAAAGGAAGCATCAGGGAGAGATCCCAAGGCGGGTTGTGGTTCCTATCCCTGAGGGTTTTTTATCCATCTGCCGTGTGCCTGCGAGGGCTCAGCCCCTTCCTGAGGGGAGCAGAGCAGCTCCTGCTGGCAAAGGGCTGCATCCCGGGCCGGGTCCCACCCCGGATCCCATCCCGGATCCCATCCTGCCTCTCTCCATCCCATCCCGCAGGGGCCATGGCCTCGCTGCTGTCCCTGCAGGAGGAGAACCGGATCCTGCAGCAGGAGCTGTCCCGTGTCGAGGACCTGCTGGCGCAGAGCCGGGCCGAGCGCGATGAGCTGGCCATCAAGTACAACGCCCTCAGCGAGCGCGTGAGTCCTCCCAAATCCGCCTTTTTAGCCCCAAAGTCCGGGCAGTGCCAGCTCCAGCCTCCCGGTGTTCCCGTGGGGGGAATTGTCCGGACCCGTCCTGGCCTGCCGGGGCTTGTCCCACGGGACGCACGGAGCGCCGCCGTCCATCCCTGCTTTGTTTGTCCCGCTGGTTTTCGGGAAGGAGCCCCCCCTCCCTGTGGGAATCCTCCGGTCGCGCAGCTCTTTGCCCCGGCAACCGGGAATTCAAAGGGGCTTTGGCCCTTCCAGTGCCGAGCGCGGCTCCTGGGGAGACCCAGACTGAGGGGCCGGTGGGAATCCTGGAATATTCTGGAGGGAATCCCTCGGTTTGTGCCTCGTTACTTCAAACAAAAAAAAAGCAAATAGCAGGAAAATATCCCCAGGCAAGTTTTCACTGCTGCACCCGGGGATCCTTTATCCATCAGCCGCTCCGTGCAGACCGGGAAGGGGCTTTGCTGAACCCACAGACTGGAAGCTGAGTTATCCCTAAAAGCACCCCCAAAACTTCCCATTCATCCCCTCCCTGTGCGTGGGGAGACGAGGGAAGGTGGGGATTGGGGATGTTGCCCTCGGCTGGCTGGGATGTGCCGTGGAAGCCCCCGGAAGGCACGGCTTTGCCGGGACACCGCGGGGGACGCCGGGGGATGCTCGGGGGGTGCCAGCCTGGGTTCCCTGCTGACCCCAGCTGGAGCAGACCCTGCGGCTGGAGCCGGAGCAGCGGGAGGCGGCGGAGAGCCGGAGCCTGGCCCAGCACAACATCGAGCTCCGGCGGCTGCTGGAGGAGGAGCAGGCCGCCTACAAGCGCAAGCTCCAGGCCTACCAGGAGGGCCAGCAGCGCCAGGCCCAGCTGGTGCAGAAGCTCCAAGCCAAGGTAAATCCTTCTGGGGAGCACCGGGATAATTTGGGGACCCCCCCCCATCGGTGTCACCCCCCTGTCCCTCCTCCAGGTGTTGCAGTACAAGAAGAAATGTGGGGAAGTGGAGCAGCAGCTGCTGGAGAAGGCGACAGAGCTGGAGCAGGAGAGGCTGACGGTGAGGGAGGCTTTGGGGGTCCCCCGCCCCAAATGCCCCAAATCGGGGTGATGGCCAGCAGGGGGATATTCCCACAGATCCAGCTGGATGCCAGCGGCTCCCAGCCCGAGGAGGAGAGCAGCAACGAGCTGGAGAACGCCCTGATCCGGCTGGAAGAGGAGCAGCAGAGGTGGGCGGGATCCCGAGGGGAGTGGGAGAATTCCCAGGGGATTCCAACCACGGTGATCCCCCGGCGTCCCAGGAGCAGCAGAGGTGGGAGGGATCCCGGGGGGATGTGAGGATTCCTGGGGGGATGCTGAGCTCGGTGATCCCCCGGGGTCCCAGGAGCAGCAGAAGTGGGAGGGATCCCGGGGGGATGTGAGGATTCCTGGGGGGATGCTGAGCTCGGTGATCCCCCGGGGTGCCAGGAGCAGCAGCCTGGTGCAGGTGAACTCGATGCTGCGGGAGCAGCTGGAGCAGGCCAACGTGGCCAACGCGGCGCTGAGCGAGGACATCCGGAAGCTCACGGCCGACTGGGCGCGGGCCCGGGATGAGCTGGAGCAGCGGGAGGCAGAGTGGAGGCGCGAGGAGGAGGTTTGGGGACGCCCCGGGCAGGGACAGGGAGCCAACAGGGAGCGGCAGCGGGGAGAGGATGTGAGGCAGGGGGTGTGGGGAGGGATGTGGGGCCATGGAGAGGGACGTGGGGCCATGGGGGATGCTGCAAAGAGCAGAACTTTGGGAGTACGGGTTGCAAGGCAGAGAGATGTGGGGTCACTGCAGAGGGAGGCAGGGCCGTGGGGGATGTTCCATGGGGATGGATTTGGGATAGGAAGGGGAGATGAGGCAGGTGGATGGAGGGATGTGTCAGGGACAATGGGAGGGATGTGGGGCCGTGGGGGATGTTGCACAGAGAAGGATTTGGGGGGATCGGGGGATGTGGTGGGAAGGGGATGCGAGGCAGGGATGTGTCCCCCACCCCTCTCCGTGCCCACAGGAATTGGGGTGGGGCTGCGGAGCACTGTGGGGGTGATGGGTGTGGCCGGGAGGGATATCTGGGAATTTGGGGACCGTGGTGGATCCCTGATCCCGCTCCATCCCACCCCAGTCCTTCAACACCTACTTCAGCAACGAGCACAGCCGGCTCCTGACCCTCTGGCGGCAGCTGGTGGCCTTCAGGCGCCACTTCGGGGAGATGAAAGCCACCACAGAGAGGTCAGCGGGGTCCCGGGGAGGGGGATCTCCCTCTGGGCATCCCTGAGGATCCATCCT
>VZTI01001032.1:55497-78311 GCA_013397865.1 Struthidea cinerea | reverse complement strand
GAGCCTTAAGGCTGTCTGCTCTCCTCAATCTTCCCCATTCGGAAAGAGCGGGTGAAGGAACAGGGGTTTTACGGGTAGAGGGAGCGGGTGAACTGGGGATAGAAAACGACACGGAGGACCTTTCTCTACTTCTCTGCTCTCCGGCAATTGCGTTTTTTATCAGAATGAGGAGAGGGCCGAATTTCTGTGGAGCTTTACCTTTAAAATTTTTCAGATTCAACAAAACAGCCTCCACATCTTGCCAAAAGGCAAGTGTTTTTACATTTGAGGTGGTGGTTCTGNACATATTCTTCATGGGAACATTGTGAAATTAGATATCAAGAAAATAGTGTCTACGTGAACCCCAAGTGATTTAAATGCATTTGAGTTTTACAGACCACATGACAAGTGGTTGGGAAGGGCACACAGCCCTCTCAGAGAATTGTAGGCCTAAAGATGCAGGTTTTAGATATTTTTGCAAAAGTGGTTATAAGTTGGTCTTGTCAAGATCAGATATGCCTGCAGCTGTGATAATGCTGGTGTTGCTATTCATTTTCAGAACAGAAAACTGAGAAAGATGATCAAAATCCTGGTGTTGTAGGAGGCAGTGGTAGCCCCACTACTGGCTTCACAGGCAATCTTTGTCCAGAGATGCTGGCTGCCTATAAGACAGCCAGAAAAGAAACCATGCTAAAATGGTACTTTTCCCTAGATGGTGTCCTGTCTTTCAGAAGTGAGAACAACACTATGAAAATTTTTAAAATTCTAAGAGAATCTCATTGCTTCACGATTCTAAAGTCCTTTGAGCTATCACTCCGAAGGAGGGATCATGAAGGCTTCTTGTACTAGAATCACTCTTGTCTAATTGTCGCGACCGGCCCTCGATCCCGGCAGGGCTTGGCGACACAGTGAAGGACACTGCCTTTCAGGGGCTCTGCGGCAGAGCACTGGCATCCGCGTCGCGCCGTGTGTCGCTGGCAGCGGGGTGAGGCTGGCTAATCAGCCTCCCGAGGCCTGGTATCCAGGTCACTCAGGCTGCGCGTGGTGGGCGTTGGTATGGCCGTGCGACCCCAGAGGCAAAGAGAAGTAGAAGAGAAGGGGAGCTCTTTCTCTTACCAACAGCAGCTTTATTTGCCACGTGGCAGGAGGGGGAGAACTCCGAGGGATTTAGGGCTGACAAGGGTTTTTAAGGGGACAATTCAAGGGAGGGGTTTACAACATAGACCAATAAGGGAAAAGCAAAGGGGAGGAGTGAGGATGCAACAACCAATAGGGTACAACTGGGGTGTCAACTGGGGAGGAGTCAGGGAGGAGCCAACATGATGGGCATACAACTGGGGAACAATCTAGAACAACTTAACTGGGCATGTGCAACCTAGGTGGGACTAACTTTGATGGACAAGAAGTGGGAGGAGATAGGGCGGGGTTCCTAAACCACAGAGTCCTCCTCCAAGGAAGAGGATCGGTCCGCTTCCGACCCCTCCATCCACCTGAGGGCGCTCATTGGGGTCGGGGGAGGCGGCCTCTGTAAATACCAGGAGGAGGACCTGCTGGAAGCGGGTGAAAAACCCTCACCCACATCTAATTAATGTTTTAGGAAGTTTAGAGAAAATTATATTGCTTTTTGATTTTGTTGATTTTACAGTGCAGCCTAAACTACACTATTTAATGCTAAGGATGAGTCACATTTGCTTGGAATTTTAACATCCTGTGGTCAGGATGCATATGTCTTTATGAACAACAGTATGTTTTCAAAAACAGTTGACTTTATTCTCATTTGATACATGCACTAATTTCATTAATTAACCAGTTTTTACTGTCTTCACAAAATCTATTTATAAAAAGCTGAATTGGTTTTCTAAGAGATTCATCAGTTTAGGGTGTCAGATTCTTCCATCTGAATAAAATCGTACTCGCTTAGCTCTTGTAGCTTTACATCACGCTAAACAGACTGTATAGATGCTTACAGAAAACCAACTTACAGGCTAATCTTTAATAACCTCCTCCTGCAGCCGCCATGAACAACAAGTCAAGGCTAAAGTCTCAGTTGGTGTGTAAATCTGGCATCTAACAAAAATGTATTGATCTTTAAATTAGCAGAGAGGCAGCTTCCTAAATTCTGCTTTGCGTGTTAAGCTCTAAAATCTTTGATACAGGGAACGAACAGCTAGTGGTTTTAGGACATCATCCATGGAAGTAAGAAGGTCTGTCAAAAAGCAACTTACTTCAAGCTCCCTACTCTGTCTGCAGCTCACGATATCACTGAAATTGTAGCAGAAGCCTATGGCAAGAAATGCCTGACAGCATCTGAACAAACAGTTGTGATGATTCACTTACTCCCCTGGGTAAACTTCACTGATGCAGCTGTGATGTGCAGTGTAAGTGTTCTTGATATTGAAATCCCCTATCACAAAAATGGACAATAAATTACTACTTCTATCACTGGTGAGTGCAATAATATGTTTTATTGATGAGCAACATTGCAATTACAATTTTTTATAGAAGGTTAATCATGAGCAACATAAGCTATCGCTTGACAGTCAACTGACAGGGATGCAACTCTACGAATCTCATTTTTGAATTTTATTCAGAGAAAAAAGAAAAACTGCTTCTCTAAAACTGCTCTCAGATTTTCTTCTTTTGGTAGCCAAAAAGAGTGACTGTTGCTTAAAAAGGTAAAAGTAAGAAGCTGAAAATAGTGGTTTAATGTTTTATTGAGAGCTGTTTCTGTGTCTGAAGGAGTTTTGTTCTGTATTCTCCAAAACCTACCAGAGTCCAAGCTAAAAAATACCACACGTATTACATGTATCATGAAATGTATGTAACTAGATAAAGAAGCAGTGAACATACTGATTTTAGGAAAGAAGGGAAAAGTATAAGGTAGTAGAGTGCAGACTGAGACAAGAAAATACAAAGAAGCTGGTCTCCAAGGAAATCTAGAGAAAGAATGAGAAGGAATGGAAATTAGAGATTAGTGAGTACAGAGGTGAGAGAGCTTTTCCAAAAATCAGACCAGGTTATCAGTGACAGGAGTTGAGGAAATGGAGAGGAATAAAGTTGGTACAAAACCATGGTGTTATAGCATTTGTCTTTTTTTCTTCCTTTCTTAAGGGAAGAGCATTACCTCAGCCCCTTTCTGTTTTTATTAATGGCTGCTGTATGACGTGTCTGACCAACAAAAGCTGAAAGCAGAGGGCTAAAAGGTAAAGATCATTTGGTGCTGGGCATGATAATAGTAAGGTGGAAGGCAGGTTCACTGACAAGAGCCAGCTCTTCCATGCAGAGCACATAATTATTTCTCCTGTTGATCCTAATGACTGCAATTGAATAGCAGAACAGCATATTGCCCCCTGACCCTGAGGCACTGCATAAGCAGTGAAGTCACATTAGAGTGAAGCACCACAGAAACTAATGGGGAAACTAGACCTTCTGTGTAAAGATGTGTCTTTAGACAAGTCCTCCATGCCCTGTCTCACCTACCATGGAAGAAGGGTCCAGAGGAGATGGGCAAGGCTGAGGTTCTCACAAAATTTTGGGAAGACTACAGGAAGTGAATAACCACAGCATTACAAAGAATCAAGGGGGACTGGAGGATGACCTTTGTATAGAATAGAATAGAATAGAATAGAATAGAATAGAATAGAATAGAATAGAATAGAATAGAATAGAATAGAAGCCCTTCAGCTGGGAGAGACCTACAACAATCATCAAGTCCAATTTCCTGACCAACTCAGGACTGACCAGGTTAAAGCCTGTTATTAAAGGCATTGTCCAACCATTGTAAACTCTGACAAGTCTGAAGTATTGACCACCTTTCTAGGAACTCAGTTCCAGTGTTTGACCACTCTCCCTGTAAAGAAATAGTTCCTAATGTCCAGTTCAAACCTCCCCTGGTGCAGTTTGAACCACTCCCACATGTCCTGTCACTGGTTCCCAGAGAGAAGGGTTCAGCACTTCCCTCTCCACTTCTCCTTCCAGCCCTTTCACCAGCCACCCCTCTGAACACATTCAGGGCCCTTCACATCTTTCTTAGTTTGTGGGGCCAGCACTGCACACAGCTCACAAGGTGAGGTGGCACCAATGGCAAATACAGCAGGATCACCACCTCTTTTGACCATTTGTTTGATGCCCCCCAGGACGCAGTTTGCCCTCTTGGCTGCCCAGGCAAACTGCTGCCAACCAGCACCCCCAGATCCTGTTTTGCGGGGCTGATCTCCAGCCACTCCTCTCACAGTTCACACTTGTGTCCTTAGTCACTCTGCCACAAGTGCAGACTAAGGCACTTGGACTTAAGTTTAATTTCACACCACTGATTATTGTCCAATGCTTTAAACCGCCGATATCCCTCTGCAAAGCCTCTCAACTCCCAAGAGAGTCAACAGCACCTCCCAGTTTGGTATCCCTTGTTAATGGTATGTTCAATTCCTTCACCTAGATTGTTGATAAATATATCGAACAGAACTGGTCCTGGAATTGAGCCCTGAGGAACACTGCTGTTGGCTGGTCACCAACTCTTTGCTACTTTTTGCTGCTGACTTAATACTGAACCTGCCCGGGCTTCTGTGGGAGCATGCGGGACCCCACAGAGCCAGGGAGGAACGGTATTAAATCAGTAGCAAAGAGTCAGGAAGGGTATTTGCTTGCATTCCAGCAGGAGCATTTATTGTATCTTCACTGTCGAAAGTCGCAGGGGCAAATACAAGAACAATGGCTAATTTTGAGTTTTTCCCAGGGCTGGGGAAAAGGTGGGATCAAGGAGCAGGGACCAATGGGAGAGCGCCGGGGGAGTGACAAGGGGCCAAAGTCAGCAGCCAACCAGGGAATTCAAACTGGAAGAGATTAAATTAACAGAACCGTGCACCCTAGGAAAAGCCTTAACATAAAGGTATGTTCACTGGCTGCCACAGAACTGAAGTTAGACTCACAGGTCTGTAGTTCTTTAGGTCTTCACTCATGCCCTTTTTGTGGATTGCAATAACTTTGGTAGCTCACAGTCAGCAGGGACCTCCTCAGACTCCCAAGACATTTGGTAGATGATCAAGAAATGGGATAAAATCCTGGAATCATTATGGCTGGAAAAGACATCCAAGATCATGAAGTCCAACTCCGACCAATCACCACCATGTCAACTAAACCAAAGGATTAAGTGCCACATGCAGTAATCTTTTGAACACTCCAAGGGATGGTGACTCCACTACATCCACTGGCATCCTGTTCCAGTGCCTCACAATCCTTTCAGTGAAGAAATTCTTCCTGCTGTCCAACCTGAACTTCCCCTGACACAGCTTGAAGTCATGTCCTTTCCCCCAGTCACTGGTTGCCTGGGAGAAGAGACTGACCCCCACCTGGCTGCAGCTTCATTTCAGGTAGTTGTAGAGAATGTTTAGGTCTCCCTTGACCCTGCTTTTCTCCAGGCTAAACAACCCCAGCCCCCTCAGCTGATCCTCATAGGATTTATTCTCTGGACCCTTCACCATCTCCATTGCCCTCCTCTGGACTTGCACCTTCTTGTAGTGAACAGCCGAGAACTGGGCACAGAACTAGAGGTGTGACCTTACCAGTGCTGAGGACATTGTCCCATAATAACATCCACTAGTTCCTTCAGTACCCAGGAATAAAAATGTTAGGGTTTTTTAATGGAACTTTGTTAGCTGAGCGTATCAGCCATTTGTATCTGCTGAAAGAACCAACTGGTTACTCTCAGCTGAGTGTACCAACCCAGTGTATAGCTGTTTGTCTCTAAGTTTGCCAAAAGAATGTGAACGTCTTCCTATGAGCATATTACACAGGCCAGTAATGAAAATCATGTTTCATGTCAGTCAACTGTAGACCACAATTGCTACTCATTTCTAAGAGTACTTTGTACTTGTACCCTGATTTAAATCCATTGCTGTATCCCCCTGCTAAATTAATATGCCACCTAATATGTATGTTTAAGAGCCAGTCTTATTTTTGTCCCATTTAACTGAATCATTTTCTATTGATGTCCAGGACATGCTGCAAGACCAAAGGCTACCCTCATAGCATGTAATAAATATGTACTTAGGAGACTGAAATTTCATTAGTAGTATAAAAATATATTCTGAATATATTCATATGTGATCTTTATAAGTTCTCAGTAGAGTCCAATGGACTTTGAAGCATATATTTGTTCCTATTCTAGTTTCTCACAAATAATGCACTCTTTTCATTTAAAGGGGAACCCCCCAGCCTCTCCCCAGCCATTTCTTATTGTTATCTCTAATTGCTGCCAAAAAGGTTCAGGATTTGTAGAGGTATTATAAGATGTTTTAATTTCAGGCTAAAAAAAAATGTCTTTTATAATTTTGTTCTGGCAATCAAGGAATATCACAATATTAACATTTTTGTATCTGTTAATTAGAATGGGTTAATAGGAATGTTAGCATTTCTGAGTCTTATTGAAAAAATTAAAAAGTAATCCAATGAGAAGAAATTCNAAATCTTCTCAGGTTTTCTCTCCACAGAGAGAGGGATCTCATTATTTAGCATTATTATTCCCCACCTGTGTGTTTGTTAAATAAATAGCTTGTTATCTCTTTCACTTTCCTTTGAGGAAAATTTTTCCCGAACCTGGGGGGGGAGGGGTGGTTGTGACCTGACTTCTATCAGAGGGTATTCTCCTCCAAATTTGTCCAAACTAGGACATGAACTTACTGCAATCTTGGGCAAGAAAATAAGTCATTATAAAAATATTTAAATGCTGTTTAATCCTACTGGTGTATCTCTGCAAGGATATCAAAATACATTAAATTAATGAAAGATTACTTCTACAGAGGAATGGACAAATCAAACTGGTATTTCTAGTGGCAGAAGACATCCTGGTCACCCATCTTCTTTGGGCTTTTTCCCATTTTGCCTTTCTCCACATTCCCCCATGTAGATGAGTCAGATATGTGGAAGCCCTTGGTTTTTGCCTGCTGATAGAGGTGGCATAATTCCCCTCCCCTTCATAGGTGAAAGACTAGAGCCTATCCATGTCGTTAGGATCAAGCAGAATAATTAGCTAACAGAAACAAAAAGGAAAATTTCTTTATTTAGGCAGGAGTGAAATGGTTTTTTGCACAGTCGACTTGGTTGGTTCTACACAGCCTGCCAGAGGCTTAAGACACCTTCACTGTCACTTCTCCAAAAAAGGACAGTGTGAAGCATGGCTGAGAAGGGGGAAGGAAAACAGCAGAGTACTGACTTTATTTCTGGGTACAGGAACATGGTGTGCTGACCCAGTCCGCAACACAACAAAAAGGACTTTGTAAAATTAATAAATCCTGGGGAGTGCTTCCAAAATTGATAGAACTTGACTGGTCTCCACAGACGTGAGAAAAACTTGATGAAGGCAACTGTTTTTGTTTTTCTCATCATGATATGGGAAAACTACAATGAAAACCCTCCCACCAGAGAAAAACTTGTAGCTGCAGTGTAGCTCCAGGACCAAGATGAGCAGACATGCACAGAGATGACTCCTGCCTTGCTTCTGAGGCTGGTTGCTATGAATCCCACAAACCTAGTTCCTAGGGAAGGGTGGAGGAGGTAACGATGCCAGCTGGTTATACGGAATGACATATGCTGTTTCTGCTTAAGCTGTTTGCTCAAGGGGTTTTAGAGCAGGCCATCTGCACAAAAAGAAAGGTTGTTCATGGTAAGCATATGTATCTAGCATGTGTCACTCCTGTACTGCCTAAACAACTGGTAGGACAAAGGCGACTGAGTGACTTCCAGTAAAGGAAGAAAATAACAATTGCATTAATTATGACGAGATTAAAGACCTAGGAAGAATAATTCACCTCACTAAAAAAAAATGTAGTACTATGGATTTCTATATTTTAAATGGAATGATGACTTAATAGTTTGGAATACAAAATTAGGTATTTTGCTTATAAACAGAAGTGTAGAAGGATAATATGAGTTTAAATGAACTATGGTTTGTATCCTGTGGCAGATTCATGGTGTGTGGAAGACATTGGGATTAAGGGCCTGAAACTAATGTCATAGTTCCCACTGTAAAAATAGAAATGTACTTCTATCTGAGTCAGTTGCAATCCTCATCTTAAAGGAATACATTATTGCCATCCCTCTAAAATTAATGTTGATGCTTGATAAATTAAGCGAGGAATAATCTGAGGACAAATTACATCAGGTGGACTTGAAACCATTTTCTTCCTGTCTATTGTTTGCTTTTTTATGTAGATGTTGTTTTGCCTGTCTGCCTCTTCTAACAGTTTCTTCCTATTTTCCTTACCCATGTCAGTTCCAGCGGCTATTGACCAAGCTTGAACAGGACTGCAAGCCTACTCACTTATCTCTGTCAAAACCCCACTACTTTTCCTGCATGCCACATAAACCCATCTTAGAATTACAGACTCGTGGAACAATCAAGATTGGAAAAGACTAAGATCATCAGGTCCAATACTGCCAAGTCCACTAAGTTCCACACTTAATTTATTTTGAATGCTTCGAGGGATGGCAATTCCAACAATTCCCAAGATATCCTGTTCCAATGCCTGACCACCCTTTTAGTGAAGAAATTTTTTCTAATATCCAATCTAAAACTCCCCTGGTGCAACTTGAGAGGACATGTCCTCTCCCCCATCACTGGTTGCCTGGGAGAAGAGACCAATCCTCACCTGATTACAGCCTCCTTTCAGGGCCTTGTAGAGAGTGATAAGGCCACCCCTGAGCCTCCTTTTCTCCAGGCTAAACACCCTCAGCTGCTTCAGCTACTCTCCATATGACTAATTATCTGGGCCCTTCACCAGCTCCTTTGCCCTCCTCTGGACTTGCTCCAGCATCTCAATGTCTTTCTTGTCTTAAGGGGCCCAGAACTGGACACAGAACTTGAGGTTCTGTCTCAGCAGTGCCGAGTACAGGGGGACAATCACTTCCCTGGTCCTGCTGGCCACACTATTGCTGATACAGGCCAGGATGCCATTGGCCTTCTTGGCCACCTGGGCACACTGCTGGCTCGTGTTCAAGTGCTGTTGACCAGCATCCCCCTTTTCTGCTGGGCAGCTTTCCAGCCACTCTTTATCCAGCCTGTAGCACTGCACGGGGTTGTTGTGACCCAAGGGCAGGCCCTGGCACTTGGCCTTATTGAACCTCATACCACTGGTCTCAGCCCATTGATCCAGCCTGTCCAGATCCCTCTGCAAAGCCTTCCTGCCCTCCAGCAGATCAACATTCTCACAAAACTTGGTCCCCTGCAAATCGACTGAGGGTGCACTCAATCTTCTCATCCAGATCATTGCTAAAGCTATTAAACAGAACTGGCCCCAAATGGAAGGGCATCTTGGTACATGATCCTGTGTTGCTGTGAGCAGAAATGCAAATTCTCTTTGTTTTAAAATTACCATTTCACAGATCAACTCTGCTCTTCTTTCTTTTTTGACCTCTATCTTTTCCACTGTACTCAAAGCACTTCTTATTGTGGATACTGCTTTGTTTCTTTCCCCAACGGCTTATTTCTTCCTTTCTCAGTCCAGGAACAGACATTTGAAAAGGTGGCAAACTGTGGAAATCTTTTGTACTAAAGCGGAGAGGTTTTCTGCATTCACTGAGATTAGACTGTAGCAATTTTAAATACTAAATAATTGATTTTGGAGGTTACTAAAGGCAGAAGAAAGCAGCTTCTCAAATGTAGCATCTTCAAAAGAAATTACATTTACAAAGGTTATCAGTAATTCTGCTATCATTACCTCACACTGATCACCTTGTTGCTGCTATACTACTATCAGAGTGAAAAGATAAAAACAGATCACATTCAGTAACCCCAAAAAAGAAAAAGAAAAAATTTTGGTTTTTTGAAACCCAAAACTTTGTTTCAAACCACAATTACTAAAATTATGCATGGATTCATTGACACTACTTTAAAATTGTGGTGAATTTTTGAACTAGAAAACAATAAAAACTTTTTCTTTATTTAACTATTTATCTCATCAATTTATGAAAATGAAAGATATTTAACCTGTAAAAATATTTTTTATTAATAATTCTTGAAATCTTATGAGTTTTACAAAGCTATTTAAAAATTCTCTTCCAGAGTTATAAGAAACATTATTGTGCTTACAGTTATTACAGAAATGTTCAGGCAGGGTTTTTCGTCTGTTTTTAACAAAAATCCTAAGTCTAAACAGCAAAACAGATCCATTCCCAAGAGTCAGTTTATGTTTCTTAAAAACTACAGTTTTCACTTCTTTAATTACAAGAATAAGCTTCTTTTAAAAATCAGGTCCTTAGATAATGGGGAACTGTATACATTTAAAATATGTATTTGTCATTTATGTAGTTCAGGAGTGGTATGTACTTGTACAGGGAAGCTGAGTATGATCATATTAAATGAATATATTTTTCACTTGATTATTCTTCTGTGTTTGTCATATAAATTGGAAAGAGGAAAATAATTTTCTCTGTTGGAGCATGAAACAAATTAGACATAATGGCACATAAAAAGCAAACCATAATCACACTCTTGAAAACGAATGCATTTTACAGGATATGTAGCCATTAAGGCAGTCACAACATTTTAAACCTACTCAGTTCAACACACCTGCAATCTATTCACTTTCTGATGGCAGCATTTTTTGAAGCTGGCACTGATAATTAAATAAATTGTAGGTGGAAATCCTAAACTCATCTTGCATTGCAATGTGCCAGATTTTTCTTCTTTTGTTTTCAGTATTTCACGGAACATTTTTTTGTTCACTCTATAGTCTTTTGATGGCATTCCCTTTAGAGATTGGGAGCATTTTTATTTTTTGCTCTGAACACAATATTAGCAGATGAATTTAGGAATAGCCCATGGATGGGATAGACATTATACTGTAGTTCAGCATGACCAAAGGGACCAGGTGGCAAAGGTGAGAATGACCAATATAAGCTGCTATGGTTGAATGCCAAGGAAAACATTGCTTCATGTCATTCTTCCAGAAATACTCATTCTGTTAGATCAATTCAGTGAAAAATACTGGAAAGCCGTTCCCTGACAATTTCTTACAGCCTTCCAGCTTCATTTAAACAGTTTGAGGGCAAAAATCTTTTTCCTATCCCCCATTTTCCTCCCAATACCAAAGAGCACAGTTCCACATCACCTCTAGACATATCAGGATAGCTCTTAACCACCATAAATGACTTCTCATTCAGCTGATGACAGTCCAGGAGCAAAGAAGAGATTTCCATTACTGATCATTCTGCAAAATCAAAGATAAAGCTTTGTTTCTGAAAGATCATGGTCACCTTATTGCCCTGGAGCTCACAGATTCATTTTCACTTCTTAAGCCCATGCCCAAGTGATTTGCAAAATAAGCAGTATGAGTAAATGTGCCTCCAAGAGTGAAAATCGAGCACCAGTGGAGTCTTTCCACCTAAATCAAGTCAGATTCCACTTAAGAAGAGTCAGACTGCACTCCAGCTGAACAGATATAAAGTTTTAGAATAAAACTCATACATTTTGGAAACTCTGCAGAGCATGACTCTGTGAAAATTGTGGGCTTTTTCAAGAGCTTTAACTAGTGTCCATGACTTCAGTGGAATCTGTATTTACCTCTGGGGACATTAGTCTCTACCCAAAATACTCCCAGTGATTGAAGAATTCCTCTAACAAAAGGTTCACCTAAATTCAGGAAGGATGAAGGAACGCCACTAGATAGAAAGATGGCTAATCTCTAATGGGATATGTATGAAGTTAGAGTTGCACACTAAAATGAAAAAATATTTTAAAACTAAAATAAAAAAAAAAAAAAGAAAATAAAAGAAAGGAAAAGAGAAGAAAAAAGAAGAAGAAAAAGAGAAAGTCACCATGGACCATAGATAACACATGATCTATGCATAGTAAAGAACAGGGAAATCGAAACGGAAGTCAAAATCCTAGTCAAACACTCTAGTCTCAGCACATCGGGAGTAACATACCAGTAAAGAAGGGCTTCAAAATCCTTCTGATGTTATGGTTAACAGGTATTTTTCATGTTATTTGGTTTAAAGGTGACCACCTCCAGATAAAGAGATGTTACAGAACCTCTGCTGATGGAGCAGATGGCTCAGACTCTCTGTATGGGATTTTGGTAATCTCCTTATCTGATAAGAGAAAAAGAGAAAATCCTTCAAGTCTGAATAAAAAGGAATTTCAGAAATATTAAGATAAAGTGCTTTCTATCTTTCTCTATCTCAACTCAGGGAAACATTATTTGATAAAGAAGGGGTTTTTTTTTCTGAAAAAGGAGATGGAACTGCCCTTTATTCATTTCCTCATAAGTTTACTGTGAAATGTCAGGACAAAATCAGTCTTTCTCAGGAGGTAAAATTCACAGGTCATCTTGAGGAGAAGATTAAAAATTTCAATGTAGAACTCACTGACAACTTTGACTGAAGCATCACTAATGACTGACTGTGAAATTTTTACTTGTCTGATGTTACTGAATCATCAAAGGTTTTTTAAAAAAAAAAATCATTTCTCTCGGTGATGGGTGCTCAGAGGACAAAATTAAAGACAAGTAATCTGTAGGCTAGACATTGCCTATGGTTCTCCAGAGTTTTTCAGTGTGCTAGGCGTTTTGAATAATCTGCCATGAACATTTTCATTCTGACCTCTCTTGCAAAAACAGAGAGCAGAGAGAGATTACAAAAGGGCTGGAACCATGTGTTGTATAACTGGCATTATTTCCCATTGCACATGGCAGGCAGCCACGGTGGTGTGTGCCTGAAACCCAACTTACAAAGCGTGAAAGTTGGCTCAGCCAGCAGAACCTTGGTGTGACTCTGAGGAGCACCCCCAGGCCACAGGGATGGTCCAAAAAACTGGGCAGTCATCTCCTGCAGGGTGCCCTTGGGGCCTGCCTAGGTTCTAGTATTTTGCACCATTCAAGCCAGTGGAAATTTGATCACAAATATCAATGCAGAGTATAAGGCCTCAACTTTTAAGTTCTAGTGGTAGAAAAATGTCTTGGAAGCACAGCTGTTGCTCATTCTTGAAGACATTCTGTAAGCAATTCTTTCTGAACAATTCGTCAGAAGGAACAAGACTGATAAACCTGGAAGTGAGTCTGTCATTGCAAAAAAAAGAGAGTATTTCCACAGATACATTTTCTCGTTAAGAATTATTCATCTACTTTTGTTAAATCAGCACTTATTTTCTACAGTCCTTTGACCACAATTTTTTATTTTATTTCCTTTCCCTATTTTGTACCTTGATCAGCCTAAAACTTCTTCAATCGTTGTGTTTGTTCAACTATTCTAATCAACCATTGCAGACAGTGTTCAGGCCACCACCTAATCTTCTACAAAGATAGTTCAGCTATAGCCCAATTCCCCCACTGCACTAAAATACAGCAGGGTCAAAGGGATGTTTTATAATGGGTTTTCTACTTAATTCTCTGTTGTATTTTCTACTCTCTATTGAGTCTCCTTTTCAGCCGGACAAAGGAGATATTCAAACGTTCCAGCAGCGACCCCCATTCCTGAGCCCAAGCACATCTCACCTGCACCCTTGAACCAAACACATGAACCCAGGTTTGCCAGTCCAGCAGCCAAACACCAAAACAACTACTCTGCTTTCAGTTAGAGATGTATTAACTTTGAAATCCTTATATAGATTGAAATACCAAGTTTTCTTTACAGCTAAGCATGTTTCCTTTGCTATTAGCTTAGTTCTTTTATGATAAGTGTCGCAATAGCATAATTTACTAGCATTTCTTGAAAAAAAATACTTCCAAAAACTCAGAGAGAGATGGCCCCAAGCTCCCTGCAGGATGGGCAGAAGACAGTTCCTCCAGACCACACTTCAAAATCAGTCCTAAAATCTGGCTGAACTTGATTAGAAAAGCATTGTGAGACTTCTTTCCCAAACCGGGTGGTGAAAATTCAGGATAAAGCAGTGAAACAAGATATTAAACACTATGCTTATAACCCAGAAAGAAAGGTTAAAAAAAACCTACCCAGCTGGCAACCGACAATGCTAGACAGAGGAAAGCAAGTTTAGATTTCAGAATATACTTGCCTCTAGACAAGAAAGATAAACACAGCACAATTGCTTCATCATAAGGATACTAAAGAAGTTATTCCAACTCAAGTCTAGACAGTCTAGGAAAGTCAACACAGTAAAGTTTTGAGCTCTCTTTTATCAAAACCTATCATTATTACTGGCCTGAGCTCCAGTGAAACACCTTTCATTTCCAAAATTAAGAAGATGAAGGTAACCATATGACCACATTTCTATTGACCTGACAGAGGACACAATTTAGGTTTCACACTTTATGTTAGCTGTAGAAATATAGGCAACACTTGATCCATTACAAACATTTCCAGAACAAAGCCACATTTTAACAAATATCCAAATGCAGCATTTACAGTATTTACACTTTGTATGGTCTGCAAAATACTATTTTTCATCTTGCACCTGAAGTACTAACGCCTTTGTGACCAAATCACAGTCTAACCATTCAAAATTGTGCCAGTTTATCACACGGTAGCACACATCAACAGAGTCCCATGATTTCAGTATATTGGTAAAATTTCCATTTGCAGACAAACATCAGAAAAATGACCAAAGCATTGTCTCTAAGCCTGCAAGACATCTGAAAAAAGTCTTTAATATTAACTCAGTTATCCTCCATGTCATATGGAGAAGAAAAGCACAGCTTCGTTGAAGAGGGATGACAACTCCTTCAGAAGTGGTTGGTCCTCAGCCTTGGTTCAGCACCAGGAGCCAGCCCACAATGAGAACAGCCAGCCATTGGAACAATCTCGCCAGGGAAGTGGTGGATTTCTCAATCCTGTGAGCTGACACGGTCCCAGAGAGCCCACATACAGAGTGTATGTGTCTGCACACAACATCAGAAAAGGGCAGACAAAAAGAGGTAACACAGGCTTATTTTTGAGCAGATCTCTGGCTTTAGATGCTACAGCAGGTCAGATCAGAACTCCCAGATTCACTGAAAGAAACAGACACTGATTCAGCTTTATAATAAAAGAAATATGCAATAATATGTATAATAAAAATATAATAAAAGGCAGCTTCATTACTGTCATCAGTGGAGCTATATTTCTCACAGAATTTTATCACATCTCTTGCCAAAGAAGCATGCATTCACAGTTAGAGCTCTTTTTCCAGCACTTCAGCTTATAATTTCCCCTCTGTCTTTTGCAAATATAGGTAAACAAGGGAGCTACTAGGGGCCCCTCACACAGAAATGCCTGGAGCAAAAATTCCTAGAATATTTATACTGTTTGCAAAAGACAGCTCAAATGTTCCCCCCAAATAGAACTCATTTTACAGGTATCTCACCCTTTCAACTGCTAGATTGAAAGGAGCTGGGTAGGAAAACACAACATTGGTTTCAGAAGTCCAAGTGCAATTTTTGTGATGTCTCACTTCAGACATGCAGCTGCCCATACCTGCAGTCTGGCCCCGCACAGATTAACCTTCAGCCAAATTGCTTCAGTATTTCTGATATTACTCTGTTGCTAGAAAGTGCCCACAATCACAATAGTGTTGTTGGACAATGTTCATCTAACTCAGAAAACAGCCAGGCTCCCATTCTGCACACTTACTGCTAGATTAGATGGAAAGATACACTCAGGATATGATATACTGTGATCTGACATCTCTGTTTTTACTTACAGCTGCAGCAAGAACACACACAGCTCCACATTATAATAGAAAATCAAATAGGGTCACTGTCATTTAAAACAATATAAGCCTAGTTTATTTGGGTTTTTTTAACAGACCCATAGGAGAAACTGAAAAATTAACTTCTACGAAGTTATTTGCTAAGAAATAAACGCCTGAAAATGGCAGGATATTCTTTATCTGAACAGCTATGCAAGATGGTAAAAATCTCATGCAATCTCAGGAAGAAAAAAACATTCACTGGGTATTTGTAGTTTTTTGTTTTATTCCATAATCCCCTCCAACACGTAAAAAGTTTTTGGCTAAATTCTTTACATATATATACAAAACAGCAACATAAGAACCCAAAAAAATTTGGGTTTTTTGTTTGTTTTTTTTTACCCTGTGCTGCAGCAAATTATATTCAACTGATGTAAAACTCAAGCACTCCTCTACAGACATCTAATTAAGCTCTTTCTAAAATCTACATAGTGTGGCAGCTCCCATATGGAGAAAAAATAGTCCCCAGTTGTGCCACTTTACTATAGTTACTGTGTAATAAGAGATTCCTTACATATCATAAGCATAAAAGTCTTTGTGCATCAGCTAAATTGTTTTATGTCAATGACATGACGTGAGTATAGCATTTTTCCATCTGTTCAGGACAAAAATGTACGTGCACTGAGCGTGTTCACATTTATTTGTGTCTGTGCAACAACCTCCTTCAATTTAGTGCAATACTCAGAGGAACAGCAGAATGCAAAGGTAATAGATACTGAAACATTCAAAATGCAAAGGCAGCAAACGCATCAGGTGATATCCACATTCAGGCTTACAAAGGAGACTTCTAAGTCTGAATTTTCCTCATACAAATTAAAGGATACCACAACTTTTGGGTTCGGTGTTGAAGTCAGAATTCAGCCAGCACTCACTGTTGAGATTCAGGACGTTTTGCATTCAAAGGAACTTTTTTGCACAACACACTGATAGACTTTTAAATACACTAAAAAGAAAGATTAAAAAATTCTTTAATGTTAAGAACAGCATTTGAGATCAACTAGTTTGCATATATCTTCAGAAACATCTAATGACCTTAAACCCTAAACACAAACCTTGGAAACACAAAACTGAGCCATGCTAAAATATGGAAATTTAAGGATATTTTGACTGTATATATCTTAACCCCAAAACTCAGAGACAGCTTTCTCATACAAGATTAGTCCTTGGGAACACGGATCTGTAAATAAAGAACGAACAGAACAAAGGAAAAGTTGGGAGGTGACAACTAATGAGCCTTTCCTATTATATTAATTAAGTTTTTTAAAATAAGTCTTAGATGACATGTTGCAACAAAAATATTGTGCCATGGGGCCTGGACATGGTGAATTCTCAGGGAAAGCCTGTCCCCTTCACCAGTGACTCAGTCCTGGTGTGCAGCTGAGAGCTCTGGAAGAAGATGTGCCAGTATTTGGCCTGCAATAGTGCAAGCACACAAGGAAAGCCAATTGCTGTTAAATAATACATGTGCTCTCTGTCACTGTTTTCTCTTTCATAACCGATGACAGTCTAGTAGGATAGGGTTTTCCCTTTCCTTGGTATGGCATGGCTGTCAGGAGGAACAAGGCCTTCCTTTATGGTACTAGAACCAGTTGTACTTGGCCTTCCAGGTCTTAAACCAGAAAAAATATCAAGAATTATGCAAGGCCTTCAGGTAATTCTTTGCCTAATATAGTAATAGGGAAAAACTGATGTGGGTTTCGTGATGAACAGGAACCTCTCCTGCTGGATTCTGGGAATGTGGAGGGGATTGTATAACCCAGGCTCCAGCCCCCACCCAGGATGGTTGGGAAGCTGGAGCCTGGGATGTACAAGGAGAACCTGAGGGAAACAGGCTGGTTCAGCTTGGATGAGAAAGGAGGAAGGGGAGATCTTATCAGTGTTTCCAAAATGCTGATGGCAGTTATGAAGAAGGTGGAGGTGCACGAAGGCAAAACAAAATTGAAAGATAGTAAATTACATTAGATGTAAAGAAAAATATTTTTAGAGTGAGGATGGGTCAGGAAGAAGAGGCAGGATATGGGGGAAAGAATGTATTAAATATTCTTCTCTGCTCTCTCAAAGCTTCAGTAGAGTACCAAGATGGACTTCTGCCCACTGTTTTCCACAAAGAGTTTCTGATTCACTGGTGGTGCTAGTGGTGAGTTTGAGTTGAAATGTTTTATTTATTTGTTTAGGGAATTCTACCATCTCTTGCTCTCATTATTTTCTAAGTTAAATGAATAAATTACATTCTCTGAAAGTGGTCTTGAGCTTTTTCCAGATTTTCTTAATCCATGTAGCTCTTGCACTTTGTGTCCTTTTGAGCAGAGCTTCTATGATGCTTACTACCACCAGGAAGATTTCACTTTCAATCAGCTCTTAACTGAGCAGTCTAAATGTTCCTTTTCACCAGTTTGGGTGTTCATCAGATCTCTTACTGAGGCATTTCAGCTCACTGACGTGGTAGCAAATGATTATCCATCAAATTTTTTGGCCACTAATATGCCTTAATGAGTAAGCTCACAGTGGGACCAGGCTCTGACAGGTGAGCTATTAGGTCTGCTTCAGCCATCTTTCATGCATACATACTTTAAAAAAAGACAGGCTAGGTGAATTCTGGCCATAATTACTTGTGGTTTCATGCCTTCTGCCGCCACCTACACATTTGCTGTTTCCACTCACAATTTGGTTTAACACAGACACTTTGGTTTGATTCTTTTCACTGTCCTGCTGAGTCTGTTACAAGGCCTTCAGTGTTCACTGTTGTTCAACGTCAACAAGACAGTCAGGAAACATGAACTGCTTGGAGTGAGATGGAGGCTGACAGCAGCAGAGCTTGGCAGTGCTCTTTGGGCCTGGGTAAACATTTCTCACCTCCTGGTGATCCTTTCATGGCTTGGCAAAGCCACCAATGCAGCGTCATTATGTCAATCTTTTTGCACCCATTTGCCCTATGTACAGATAAGCTGCTGGTATTAGGGCAGGAGTGAGATGAAGACTGGTGGTTAAACTTTTGAGTAGACAGGACATGCCTAATTTGACTCTGATGATGAAAGACTGACAGACTGCACTCAGGGATACAAGGCTTCCTTTATCCTGAAACCCAGCTTTCAACAGGGATATACAGTCATCTTGTTTGGTAGAAAGCTCTGTGTGAAACACAATGGTTCACGTTCTTAGGCTGACTTCAAAATTGAAAATTCATAATACCATCCTAGAATTTTGGGATCAAACCATATCTTGACAAAAGAGGTTCTACCCAAGTAAGGGAATTTTAAGAATCCATTTTCCAACAGTAAGATACAACTAGGGGGATTTTCAGCTACCATTTCTTGTGACAAATTCAAGCTGTTCAGGTTTCCCAGAGTATGACCAGTTCATTCTACACATTTACATGTATGTGAGCATGGCTATTCCAAACTTATACTGTAGAGAATAACACCATGCAGGCATCCTAAGGTCAGCTTCCTATCAGCAAGCACAGCATGGAAAGATTTCCACAGCAGTAAGGAAATTTCATGGTTGGAATCGAAACGTAGAGAAAAGAGAGGGCACACATAGCAGAAGCAACTCAAGGTTGTGGTTTCATGGTTATTAATACCATGAAACCAATACCAATAATACCATGACCAATCAGCAATGGAACTTTAATCCAGGTCAGGTAAGAACACAAGATTGCACTTTCAACAAATATGCTAGAAGATGCAGTATGGATTTCTTCTGGATGCAGGAGGACAGATGAAAGCTATCTTGTAAAAAGCCTGAGGGAATACAACAGACAACATTTTTGTTGCTCTTGTTGCTTTTCTTCGGGTTCTGGGCCTTTGCTCGTTGCTTCAGAGGGGTTAAGGATGTTGAAGCAAAGACAAGGAGAGGAAATTAATCTGTATCAGTTTGTGCTGTATCGTGCTTTTGTTTTGTGCATTTCATGTGATTTTGGCATCTGAAAGCTGGATTTGCTGAAAGATCAACCCATGACTTCAGAGCACAAATACCACTTGATGAAAAAGTGCCTGTGCCTTCTGGTTATTAAAGCATGCCCCCTAGGCCACTTCACAGGCCCTCATGCAGAGAGAACTACAGCATAAGCATCATAAAACTGCCTGGCTCTGTATCACTGGAATAGGCATTGGTTGTATCACGATTTAATTTTTAAAACATACTGTGCTGTTGCTGCCTCCCTTGGCCTGATTCTGCACCCTGTGAGCAAGTGGCAAAGTCTCATCCACTGCAGGTGGAAATAACTCTGATTTCCTGATTCTTCATAGAAGTGATTTCTCCTGATGACGTGATTTTAAAACTTTCTCACCAATAGACCTTTAAACTTTGTTCCTACATTGCACTGTAAATATTGGAAATGTGAAAAGATGTAACAGAAGCATCAAAACTTTGAGTGTGTCGCAATCCTCTTGCAAAAATGGAATAAAGTTCCTCACCAGGGTATCCTAATCAAAACCCACACAATTATTAGTCAATGGGTATTGGCTAAGGAACATTAAGTTTGCCAGACACCAAGAGCTTACTGCAATTTCAAGAACTTGTCAATACTCTAAGAACAGGTACAAGAATAGTGTCCTTCACTGGCAGGAAGTCCTAGTAGCTTGAAACTAAGCATGGTTTTTTGGTGTGTGAGAAATTACAGTTAAAAAATAAGTCTTAAATGCAGTCTGATTCAAACAAGCGGAAGCACTAGGAAAAATGCTTTAAATTCATGTCTCCAAGGGTTGTACAGTCTCTAAACCACTAGCTGGGTCCCTTTGTTAAAGGATGGGGAATGGGGGATGTGGACAGTGTTTGAAGCAGCAAAAGCAGTAGCAGATAACAGAAACTTGGATGTCAATGCAAAAGGAGATAAAGAACAGAGAAAATTCTGTGCAGTTTAACATATAATATGTTTTGGAAAATTCTGTTGGGAATAAGCAGCAATATCCAGGGTCACAGTAAAAAATATATTGTTGTTTATTTGGATTTTAGCTTTGTACCTTAGTTAAGGTTTTGATTGGTAAAAATTTCCTTTTCCTCCTATGATAGCTTTACCTAAGTTTAATAGACTACCACAGCAATTTTACTGACACTGCATGAAAGTGTCTCTTGCCCTTGTTAAGAAAACTTTTCGGAGTTTACCTGCCAGCCCTGCAGCCACTATGAATTTTTGTAGACGCCTTGAGCATTCAGTCGAAAACAGCTAAATTTCTTCCCCTAGACAGACTTCCCCCACCTGTGTGTATGAACATAGACTGAGACGCCTTCAAACTTAAAAAAAAAAAAAAAAAGGTTTGATAGGATTGGGAATTACTTTCAGAAGGTATTTGGCGCTTGCTTGCATTCCTTCATATAACGTTCAGAAGAGTCACATCTCATTACAGAGGTCTACCATTAAATGAAGAGAATAGCGGGGTATTTTTAAAGTGGGTGGTGAATCCTAGAGTGCCTACACATTATAATTTCATAAACTTCACATAAAATATTTAGATCCAGTCATTAACAGAGACAGACTATCAAACTAGAACAACTCTGCTATAGCTGTAAGGATACATGGAATTATCCAGGGATATAAGAATCACAAAACCACTGGTAATCACCTTTTAGCCCTTCTTATAGTTTGTTTCATTTCATCTACCATTGCATTTCCAAGGTTCCGCTGAAACTCTAAGCAGAGATATTTCTATATTGTCACCATTAAAAAGCAAAAGAAATATGCCTTCAAAAGAGAAACACAAAAACTTAGTATTTTTCTTGAGGTTCTATCAGGCTTCAATAAGCAGATAAAACCACTGTTTCGAACTAGGTTTTCCTATTTGAACCAAAGGTTGAAAAACACCCACAATAAACACCCTCATACATTGGTAGTTTATCATCCGTAAATGCAGAAAGCTCAACTGGAAAGAGTGTGAACAAATGTCTTTAATAAACGGCTGCCTAGATTTAGTTCTCTAAGCATGTGCAGAGTATCTAATTAACTGCTGTATTTTCAAAGTTGCTGAGCAACAATCAGGTGCTCTTAACTTCTGCATAAACCATTTAGACAAGCAACGAAAACTTAATAACTTAATCTTTTTTGTTCCTCAGAAAGTCTTGTTGGCTTTACATATGTTTCAAGTTTTTATAGAAACGGTTAAAAATACAGCAATAAATACCATTAACTGGTGTGACCTGCTGTGGTATCTAAAACTTGCTTGTTGTTTTTGTACTGTGCAAGAGTGAGAAACAGATCAAACAGCAGCAGGAAGCTCAGCTGTATCTTGCTTAAGGCTCTTACCTAATTCGCACCTGCTCACTGATGGGTTTTTTCAGTGTTTCACCTATTAATGTCCTCCAGATACAGGCCAAGTTCCAGGATGGTTTTTTTTTTAATGTATACAGAAAAGAGGAATCCCACCTATTTATATTTCATTAATTCAGACCCACTTAGATGACTTGCTGTTGTCATTGCAAGGAGATTTGTGATTAAAATATTCCCTTAAAATAGTTTATTTTTTCTTGCTTCTGGACCAAATACTGAGTTTTGAAGGAAAAATCGTAAACCTCACTGGTGACTTTTTTGTCTCAATGGGAGCAGAATGCCCACTCAGTAAGTACTCTCACATACAACAGATGATTTATCTGTTTAGATAAATTTGTTGGGCTCAGGAGTTGACAATCCTCATTACCAGTTAGCAAGATTTACAAAGCAGAAAATGTAGCAGTACTGCTGTGTAAATTTGCAGCTAAATCTCTGGCGACAAGAACAGCCCTGGGAAGAACTATATTATGATTTAATACAGAAGATCATCATTCCTGGCTGGTTTGTTTTCTAATTATTATTCATATATACATTATGTGACATTATTTTAAAAGGAGACATCTAAGGTCTAATACCCAAGAAATTTACACTTCACTATGCAGAAGGCAGATTCTTCATAATGTCTGACTACTGGCAAATTCTGAGGGGAACACAGCATGGAGCACACACTGCAGAAGGAAAACAGCATCACAGCCTCTGGAGTATTTAGACTGGTAGAATTAGAAAGGAAAACTCCACCAGTTAATGGCTACTGTGACTTCCTTTATGAATGATTCATCTGCTTTTGTCCTTAATTTTATAAATTTCATCATGCCTTCCCAGAAATCAATGCAAGGTAAGCACAAGATATGTAAGTTCTTAAAAAAAAAAAAAAAAAAAAAAAAAAACTAAAAAAGCCCC
>VZTI01001032.1:26359-55447 GCA_013397865.1 Struthidea cinerea | reverse complement strand
AAAAAAAAAAGAGAGAGAGAGAGAGAAAGAAAATTTGAGAAGGTTGGGAGTGGAGAGGAAATTCAGCAGAAACGTTCCAAAAAATTTATTTCAAATTAACACACTCGCAATTTCTTCTTTCCCCTTGCATTCCCCATACCCCTTCCCCTTCTCCTCACCCTTTCCCTTTTCCTTTTTCTTGTTGTTCTACTTTCCTTCTACCTCTTATTTTCCCCTTCCACTTTTCTCTTTTCCCTTCCTTCTTTTCCTTTTCCTTTTACTTTTACTTTTACTTTTCCTTTTCCTTTCTCTTTCTTTTTCTTTTCTTGAAATTACTTTCTACAGAATAAGTAAGATGTCAGTGAGCACTTCAGAAAAGTGCTTTTCCAACTGTTTGAATGAAAAATGTAGACACAAATAAGAGAAAATGGAGAGGAAATGGAAAGGAGAGACCAGCAGAAAATGAGTGACATCAGACATTAGAAAGAGAACAAGTTTCATATTGTCTTGCTTTGTCATGAGAAGAATTTGAGCACTTAAATTCACTTTTGCCATCCCCACATGTTCAAGAATTTCCAAGCAGGTCCTCTTTTCCCAGCTTTTCCTTTCTTCTCAGCGTTTTTTGCTCACTAGTGTTTAAACCAAGGGTGGAAACCAACATATTTAATGTCTGCCCACTTACAGAAAAGCTTAATGTAATTTTCAAAACATGTCTATTAGCATCCATGGCCACTAATAATCCACAGAGAAGACTACAGGATAAGCATCATCTTCTCAAGGTTTCAGTCTGCATCATGATTCTTAGCAAAAAAAATCATGCTTGTAGGTCAGCCTCTTATAACTTTTTCAACTCCTTCTATCTAGATTTGTCAATTAAGTTTTAAGATGACATTTAGGAATAGTCATTTGGAGTAGCACATCTGCCATATAGATACTCACAGGATGTTTGCACTTTTGCAGAAGAGAAAATTTCAGTTAGGTGGATTTGGATTTGCAGGAATAGCCGTGGCTTACAGACATATCTTATGACATGTACAGGGTCCTTGTCCCCAGATGCACCAGCAATTGAAAAAGCTGTGCAAATAGCAGTTAACTAGAAATTAAAAATTACAGAACTTCAGTATATTTTTCAATTATTTGATGAGTTCCCAAATCTCAGATACGGTAAAACAAACAGTCATTCAGCGCAGCTGTGCAAGCTGAAGCTGGTTATTAGCATCCAAATGGCTATGACAGATCCATTTTACTTCTGAAATTCTTTTATTCAGCACTACTCCAATGAGCAGCTATTTTATTGATTGATTTATTTATAACAACATAAATAATTTAACTAATAATCATAAGTCTCCATTTTCCTTTTTAAACCTCAAATACAGTAAGTTCTATGGCTAATGCACAATTCTTAGATAATTAATCTATCCTAGAGAATATAATGACTATTCCTAGCATTATTCCTATTATTTAATCAGTTTCTAAACATTTTCTCCAAAAAAGAGGAGAGTGAATGAAAATTCAAATTAATATAATGCCATAGATCACAGCAAAATTATATTGATATAGAGGGAAACATACTTTTACATCCCTGGTTAAAATTGGTTTCTTACTGTTTGTTTAGAAAAAGGGTAAGGATTACACGACAGGAAAACTAAGGACATTTAACACTCATTAACTTTTTTTCTGTATGTTATGAATCAAGCTATAAAGGATATTACAAAAAGGTCAAAACAAAAAGGAACAGAAATGTAACATGCCATTCTAAATGCCTCTAGATGCCTAGGCAACCTATTTACAAGATTACAGTGTTTGTAACAAGCTTTTTTGAGTTACCATCACAAAACATTTTCATTTACCATCACAAAACACTTCATTTCAAATCTTGTTTCAGACGATTAGAGCTCTGCAATAAAACATTAACTTTACTTCAAGAATCTTCCCAACATTGCCTTTCCCTACAAAAAAAAAATCCTGTAACATACACATGTGCTTTAAGTCTGAGTCTAGTTTTCTAGTCCTTTAAAGGAGGACTGAAGTAAATGAAGTAAATGGCAAATACACTCATGTCGTCATTATTAGTGGAGAAATGGGACCTTTCATTAAAATGTCAAGCAAAGAGGTAGTGAAATGTGAAATTCAGTTCTCAGTCTGCCCCACTGGTATAAACAATCCAAACAGGCAAGACCACCACAAGACCAGGCAGCCTGGCTTGCTCGGGGCACAACCCTGCAGCTGTAGTGCCAGAGCTGGAGACAGCAAGGCAGTGGGTACAAGTCTCACTTTCCCCACTAGCCTCACACCCTGTATCACTCGTTTTTTTCAAGAAGAAGCAAGTGCTTTTCAACCACCCCTTGCTCAGGCCTGTTCAAAAAATTCAGGACACAGAAAACATTTGTGCTGCTTGAAAAGAAATGTGTACTCTGGCAATTGCTGATTAGGAAGTGGAGTTTCCAAAATCAAAAAACTAAAAACGGTGAGGGAGATGGACAACAAGTGACCTGAAATGCAAGTTGGATCAGATGCAAGAGTGGAAACACTGTATTAGCCCTGTCCCACACAGATGAGCAGCATACACCATAGGAGCTCTCATTGCAATAGCCTGTGGAAAAAGCCACTCATCTAATGGAAAGCTCTGAATCCATAAGACAAGTGCAAGATTTCAAACATGACTCTTAAACCTTACCCATTCTATGCAGTTTTGTGTCCAAAGTACGTACAAAGAGAAGTTTCCCTCTGGCATTGCAATGGCAGACCCCTCAAACTTCTTGAGACAAGTAAGTCTTGTGCTAACACCCAGTATGTTATCTAAAGGCATAATATGTGGCCAACAGTGGCTAGGAGTCACTAACTGAAGAACTTTAAAAATTGTTAATTTGTGTTTTATACCCAAAGGTAGAGCTGAAAGTACACTTTTCTCTCATTAAAGAAAAAAATTAGAGCAGAATTTAACGGATAACAAAATATGTGGTTGTATCAACCACAGCTGAACTATCTTCCCAATCTGGTCATCTGTCAAAAGCAAAACACCAGGAAAACACTGATCAGCTAAAATGAAGTAAAAACATTCAAAAAAAAAAAAATCATAATTCAAAACAAGGACAAGTAGCAACACAAAATTCACAGCAAAGAGATTACACAGGGATTTTTCCTTTTAGTAGAAGAACAGGTCCAAGATACCATCACAGCAGGGAAATGTAAACATTTGTGGAACTGAAGGAAAACAAAGAAAATTCAGAACCAGTATGACTCAAACCACTGCAGGCACAGCTGGACACCAGCAGACTCAGAACAAGAATCAGATAAGCCAAGAGACCTTGGGAAGCAAAAGCTGTGACAGGACAAATCCCCATACTGAGACCGGCAAGTAGCATCAGACTAAACAGAAGACACATATGAGCAAGCACTGAATTCAAGGAGTGACTGGAAGACAAGATAAATGGATCTACATTGGAAACAGAAATTGAAGCAAGCACTGCTGTGATAAGAAAGCACCGTATTTCGGAAAAGTGAAACTCCATGTGGAAATTTCAAAGGAAGAAATGGACCAGTCAAAAGCAGTGAGGGAAAAATGTTTATAAATGCTTGCAACCAAAAAGCCTCAAACCTCACCCTGTCAATAAAGCAGATAAGGCACAGTATTCTTGAGAAGCCTTCAACAAATGCCATTCAGCATCAGACTCTGAGAAAATAAGGAACAGACTATAGTGAACTTAATATGAATCCAGGAAAAAAATCAGAAGCACAGACTGCAAATGAACTGCTGAAAACAGAAAAGCAATAGAGAGAAACACACCAACAGCAGATATAGCAAAAAAAGCATTTTCTGTACCTCGCTCATGCTGAAAAAGCTGTTCAGAGAAGGGAAGAGAAATCCCTCCAAATGGTACCAGCTTTGAATCATTATCAGAATATTCCAACAAGAACTTTGCAATTACTGCAGCAACTGTGAAGGTGGCTCCATCTTATAAAGTCTTTTGTAAAGCAAAACTGCAAGGAAAAGCAGAAAAGGTAGATGCAAAGCTGAGAAAGTATGAAGAGATCACAGGTAGGCCAGTTCTTCATCCCAAAGGGTACAGCAGAACTGTGGAAGACAGCTGCCCCTTCATATCCTCGAGGATAATGACCTCAAAACAGCATTTCACAACCTTCCCCAAATCTCCTTTTTGGAATATCAAATATCACAAAACCAGAAGATTCCCAAAGTTAAACATTTTCATTATCACATGAATCAAATACATTTCATGAACACAAGAAATTGGAAACAGTTGCAGGAAATTTTAAATTTTAAATTTGCACAACATAACAAAGGCAGGTGAGGAGAATCATCTCTCTGCCTTCTCTCTGAAAGTCTTTCACCCGACTTAAATGCCTTTATTTCCATCATAGAGAGTGAACATGCTAAATCAGCTGCAAAAATTTTTCTTAGGAAGCTCAGAAATAGTGACAGGAAGGGTCTAATGAGACCCTGCTCCCAGGTTTCCTAAGTCATTTGATTTTGATAGTCTAGTTTGCATCCAGTTTGTCATGACAGACTTTCTCAGCCTGCCAACTGAGCTGGAGTTTTTCAGTGTGTAGTTACCTGCTTTATCACCAAAGGAAAAGAAAAAGAAATCATATAAAATAGCCAAAGGTTGGATATTGCATGTATCAAACTTCATGGCAAAACTCTGAATATTCAGCAGTTAAATGACTCTGATTCTTACAATGTCTATCAGAGGCTGCTAGTATTAGGGTAGACCTTAAAGATGAGTACAGATCACAGCACAGAGAAAACTACTGTGTGTACAATTTCACTATATCCAGATACATCTCATAGTGCACTTCTGCATTTTTGTAAAATAGAGAAAGATACAAAAAGAATGGTGAATTATTTAGCTGAAAACTTTTGCTGACATCTGAGCCAGAACTAAATCACTGAAAATTTCCCTCCAGTCTCCAAACATGTTATATTACCCTTTAATCATATTCATCATTAAGGGGAAGTGGAAAATAAAAATTGATGTAAAATAACCTAATCCCATCTTTTCACAAACATGGGTACCTTTTTGAGTTTGCCGAACTAAGATCTTCTCTTCCTTTCCTAAGTATAATAACCACAGCTATAATTTCTCTCTGAGCTAGGAACTCTCATCTAAACATGATAAGGTATTCACAATGAGTACTGCAGTGGCTTGGAACAGAAAAAAACATCCGTGAATCCTTTACAGGCAAAGAAGCATTAATGTGGGCACGCTGTAAGTCAGGAAATGAAGCAAAGAAATATAACATCATTGGTCCTCAGGCAGCTGAAGACGTTACACTACACAAAGGATCCACATCCAGCTCCTTCAAGCATAAGACTAGCAGTCTGGCTTCTAACTCACCCAGTCTTCCCCTTTCTTTGAGGCATCTGACAGAAAACTGCTGGTCATTTTTAGATGATTTGCTGTTCTGCTCAAGCCTGACATCTGCATCAAAAATTTAAATAAGGCCAACTCAATTCACAGAGACCCCATAAATGGCCAGCAGCTGCCAGAGGTTCCCAGCCAGTACCAAAGAGGGGTAGATTTGAAGCAATGTAGGACAACGGCAAGTCTCTATATAGTGTTAGGAGTTTCCTAGTCAGCTGTTAGTTTTACCAAAGTGCCATGCTCTGCAGTACCACTGCACTTTACCTAGCTGCATTTTTCCTCCATGCAAGCATACCTGGAAGCATCTTTTTTCCAGTATTCAAAAGCACTATTACACTTGGAGAGGCCATTTATAAGAACATTTGTAATTAACATTATATTTAGTGCACACTATTATCTCTAAATAGGTGCAGCTAATTCTAGGTGGATTAAAGATCAGGATAACTTTTCCTTCACTCTGTATTCACTTGGTGCAGTAGGTGTTCTGTTTAAATTATCCTTTCTGGTGTTTTTAATTTGAGTCTGACAGGAATGTGAGCTTTTGCTTATGTGTGTGCATGAATTATGTTTACAATAAGTGTTTCCTTTCCTCACAAAACTGGAAGGCTGAATTAATATTCATTAGAAGGTAATAGCAACAAATAGCACAAAATATTTTAGAATGCTAATTTAATACATAGCTCCATTTATGCTGCAAGTTTTTGTCCCTGATTGGTCCTTTGTTTTCAAGTTCCAAATTCTTTGAAATAGGAAAATAACGTTCCACAAAAGTAGTAATATTCTCTTGCCTATTGCAAGACCTTGATTTGTATGTGCCATCCTGTCAACATGGAGCCTGTTGAAAGAAATACAACACAGCAGACCTCGATGGAAGCTCAGAAATGACTTTGTCATTATCTGCCAAGGTAAAACGAGCAAATGTACCATAATCTCTGACTATCATTTTTATTATTATTAAATTGTGATTAACACCACATCTTTTTGAAGGCAATGAATTTTCCTAAGACTTTCTATATTATATAAAGTAAGAGTCATCAGGGAATCCCTAGCTAATGGAAAGATGAAAAAAAGGGGCAAAATAGATTTATTTTATAGTAGAAGACATTCACACATTCACACCAGTTTCATGATCTGTTTTTATTTTCCTGAAAAAACACTTGGCAAGCATCATAATACAAAGAAAATAAAAGTGATATCAGCCCAAGGCTTTTATTTTGAGGGAAAAAAATCCCACACCTAAATTTTACAAAACAGGTGCTATTTATAGCCTTTTTTTTCCTTTATTATTTTATAAGAAACTGATGCTTGGATTATAATTTTTAGTGCAGAGCTGAAACAGGCAGCCTTGCACACTGATGAGAAACAAGACAGCTTTGATTTGGCATAGCCATCAGTGTGATTTTGGTGCATTATCAAGGAGAAACGAGCTATGAATGCCATCTGCTGGAGAAGGGCTTGCCAGGCCAAGAGTCGATGATGCCTTACAACACCTTTGGACTGGGTAACAAATATCTGAGACTGGATATCATTACAATTTTTTCCATTAACTCTGTTAGTAGAAGCAACAGTCAATGCTTATTTAGAGGGAATAGGTCCACTCCCCTTCTTTTTCAGCTCTTTTCTTCAAATTCAGTACTATGCAATTAAAGTTCAACATCTCTGCTTCTGTGCAATGGGAATGGACTGGGTGAGTAATAAGAAGGGAAAAGAAAATGTAACAAAAATGTATTCTTTTGATTGTGGTTGGGATATGAAGATACGAAGAACTCCTCTTTTCATGTTTCTGTTGACATAGGTCTGTCATCACACCCAGGTGAGAACTCTGAGGAGAACAAGTCTCTCTGGACCAGCTGTATTACAGCTGGTCCAGGATGAGATGAGTTCAGTATTCTGTAAAAGCCACTTCAGGACTTGCTGCTTTCTTTAGGACTGGAATGAAGGGAAATGAAAATTCCCAGAAGTTATGAATTCATTTGACCTAGTCAACCAGAGTCCTTTTAAATCAGTAGAGAAATCAGGCTTTTGCAGAGAAAGGTAAATTCAAACATCTGTCATAACATGGGACAAACAGCCCTGTAGGATATTGACTAAAGACAGTAAATGTATGCTATGTAAGTTGCTTAACTGATTTCAGCTATCTAGTTAGTACTTTAGAACACCTCTACCTATTGTTCTCCCGTTGAAATCAGCATGAATTTTGGGGAGTTGACTGTAAGTCACATTGTACTGTTTGACTACTGTCAAAGGTATTGTTAAATATTCTCACTGGATAAATGACTTTATTAATTTCAGCTTTATAAAGACTATTTGCTGTTTCAAAGGATGAGGGCAATGGTCTCAGCAGCCAGTGCTCCATGTGACAGTTATGGTCATCACAGCTAATGTAGGAATTTGAGGTCCCTGCTTACCCTTACTGCCTTGGTCATAGAACAGTAGATTTGGACATGGATCCATTCTGTAGCAGTAAATTCATATTCATTCAGTGACAGGAAAGAGACAGAATCCAGGTGCTTTGCTGAATAAAGAAAGATTCTGGCTTACATCTCACCTCTGAAATTAGCAGACCTGGGCCCGAGTACTTCTGTCATTTACAACCCTGAGCAGCTATCTTTTCCTGCTCTTCTGCACTTCATATTTCCCGACCCAAGTACCTTGAGCTCCCCTCACCCTAAATCTAGTCTGGATCATACAAGTCTTTCCAACTAACTAATATGATTCAGCAAAAAGTCATTGAAATATTTCTCCTTCCCTTTATATAACTATGGACAAAATGCTGACTAGCCTGAAGTAGCTTACCTCCAGTGATTTCAGCACTGATCCCATACAGGGATTTCAAAACAGTAATATGAAGCACTCTCTGGATCTGAGCACACAATGAGAGACGAGAGGAAGGGGTGATCAGTACATTTCAGCTATTTTCTGAAGAGCAGCAGAGTCTGAATCTCCTCCCGATTTGCTGTGGTGATTGCTTCCCCAGCAGGAGGTCTCAAGAGCTGTATAAGATACCATGAAGCCCCCAGACAGAGGTGAACATCAGCCTCCCTTGAATTAAAAGTGGAAAAAGATTGGGTTATAACAGCTCTACCAATAATGAAAAAAAAAAAAAAAAAAAAAAAGAAAGCAAAGCTCCAAAGGATCAAGAAGACAGATGAAAAATGAGAGGAAAGGTGAGATTATCTGTCTGGGGGATATGAAGTAGTGTATTAATCTTAGCTAAGGTAAGTCAGCACAGACAACTTGTTCAGCCTACAAATTAGCCTCAGGTTTGGTCTGATGATTGATGCAGCTCTGCTGCTATCCCAATCAACTGTCCAACATCTGCCTCTCGTCTCCAATTTAGGTTAGTTTGAGATTTCTGGTACCGATACTGTTATGCAGCAAGACTGTCTAAAATGAATCCATCCAAGGATAAAAGGAGCTTATTGAATGTTTTTTCAGACATACAGATTCACTGAAAGAAACCAGTTACATTTCTTTACATATTTAAGAGAGCTACAAACAGAGAAGCTGCCTAAGGCTGATAGCAGATCAGAGCTAGGTCAGGCAGAGGTAGAAGTATTTCACTGATTGTAAGAAGACACACCAAGCTCTGCATTTCATGGCATGTGTATTTTAGCTAAGAAGAAGTACGAAGCAAGAGTTACAAATCCAGTACTTGAAGCAAGAGCTTACTGCCTTTCGAACAACCATTTGGGTTAAAGGGCAAAGATGTTATTTGCTTCTGTTGTGATGAAAAAAGTTTCATATATGATTTAGTAATTACACAGAAATACAAAGAAAATCTGTAGAATATTTATTATGGTAGTAGCAAAGATCTCCCTGAGCTCTCCTGTCATGTAACAACTACCTCCTTTTATTATCAAAAATTGCATTAAGAATTTAAAAAATTATAGGAGATCAAGTGCAATGTAAAAATATCATTCACTTAGAGCAGTTCTTGTTACAAGTGTCCAGATTTTTATTACCTCTACAGCTGAGTGAAAACCAGGCACATTGTTGAAGGATAACTTCCTAAGTTTTACAGAGCTTTGTGATAACAAAATGTGATGAGACTCTTTATGTCTTTCAACTGTGCATATGATCGAGTGGTTAGCATTCTCCACCAGCCACTGCTTGTTAGCTGATCTATAGCTGTAGATGAAGTCACAGAGTGTCTAATTAACTACCATGACACTTTGAATCAATATATATGTATGTGCAGACATATCCATGCTTCAATTTTTATGCCAGCTGCTTATTTTGCTATTGGCTGTTTAACGATTGCAACTCTCAGCTTAGATCTTTTCACTCTGTCCCCTATAAAAGACATGTGTAAACTTAAAGTATAAATTTTTCTTTCTCTATCACTGCCTCAACTTAGTCCTTTCCCAGTGAGATACTTCTGTCAGCATGTCATGAACTTTCATCAGAGGATTGACACAAAGTTTGGCTGTAAAATTTTGCAATGAGATGTGGCTGAGTTATAGCCTGTGAGAAACCAAGGTATCTAAAAACCCCAAATAGCAGTGGCTAGGGCAGAATATAAATCTGAGCTTATACGTGCTTACCCGAGAATGCTGCTGCTAATGATGCAGATTATTTTATTTTTGGCCAGTGGTGCTTTTTTTCTAACTGCATGCAAGTCAATGAAGTGCCTCAAAGTAAGGCAAAAGCATGCATTCAAATCAACATGAGCATTTACTTATTCATTTCAATGTAAGTAACATTAAAAGAAGATTCTTCATGCAGCAAGTTAGGGATCCTAACACCATAATCCAAAGGGTATCTAGTAGAAAGGAAATTCTGGACAGCCAGCCTATATTAAATATAGCTGAACTTCTTGTTCAAGTAATTCTCATGATCCTCTCTTCCCTGTCATTGTAGCATCTTTTGTTCTCTTTATAAATGTCTTAAAAATGCTAAGTCTTTAAGAATATATTAAAGACTTTAAAAGATTACAAATGTCTTTAAAGTATCTGAAATTAATCCTTGTTTGTAAAATAAAAAAATGTCCTTAAAAGCAGAAGAAAATAAAAAAAAAAAACCCTGACTGAAGAATTTAACACAGATAATAACACATTTTTTTATTTGTGGAATAATTTTAACCCAGAAGCAGCATAATTGAGACTGTGAGTGTAAGAAAGTATGTAAAAGCAGAACAGGTTACCTCCTGACTAATACAAATGAGAAAAAGCCAGATGAAGTCAGAAGAGCCACTTCCACCGAGTCTCCCACTCTAGCCACTATTATGAAAGTCCGTGGGGATCATTACAGTAGTTGATAAAAGCATCCCTAGAATAAAGTAGCATCTGATCTTGAATAAAATGTTGCAAAATGCTGCCTGAGGAACAAGAAACAACGGGGGTTTTGTTTGTGTGTGTTGCCTTGCGTGACAGCTAACATTCGCTCCCAAATGCATCATTAGCTGAAGTTTGCTCATGGCAAAAAGACATCTTCATTTTAAGAGAAGCACTGATTTTTAAAATGGTAAGATGAAGGCTTGGTCTTACTTTGATTATATGAATTAGGTTATACTTGTCCATGACTGTGGAAGACAAGTGGGGGTACCACAGAGAAGACAGACCTCATCAGATGATGATTGCTCTGTGAGACACTTATGATGTTCCAGAGTAATACACACTTAGCCCTTGAAAGACAACATCCTTTCCAACACCACTTTGCAGACACAGCACCACACTCCCACAGCTAAATCAGAGGCCCGCTGATTAAGATGTTTATTGATTAATGAGCAAACCAATAGGAAATTGGTAGAGAAGCAAAAGACTAAATTATCTTGGCAATGTAACAATTACATAATAATGCAGACTATTATGCTTGAGTATAAAGCTATTAATTACAGCTCTTAAATCTAATGGATCACATACCTGAGCACTACTCAATCCTAGTCCTGTTAGTACGGAAACACAATTGTATTCCCCCCTACAAGTCTGGACAGCATATCTGTGGAGCAGGACGACCCTTCAGCATTCTGATGAGCCGACGCATGCAAGCCAGCATCACTGCTATCTGTTGGCATCCACACTCCTGCTGGTTAAGGGTCCATTCTTTCCTCTTTTTTGCCCGTATATAGTTTTAAAATTTATTCCCCGCTCTTTCTGAGTTCAGACTCACATTTTTGCCATCCTTCCATATTTGGTCTTCCTCCAAGCTCTTCCCAACAGCATATTCCTATCTGTCTTTTCTTTATTTCTTCCAGATTTGCTACCAAAAGTACCAAAAGCTGTTATTTCTAGTATCTTTTCGTAGCCAAAGCTGACCTCATGGACAGGACTACTTCAGTATGAGTGACTTTGTGGTCAAAGTTCTCCCATCATTGTCCATCCCAGACTGACCAAATTTTGTTTGCCTTGTTGAGTTATTGAACAAATACTTTAGCTTTAGTTTTAGTCCTGCCTAGCTCCTGCTAAGCACAAGCAGGTTTGCACCATACGCACCAAGCGTTTACATATCAGGGCAGCAGAGTAACTTGGTTTTCACACTTCTGCCTTGGGCACACTTCTGCCCAGGTCCTTGTTAGGACCTTGACTGCTGTGCAGCTGCATGTCCCATGGGACACAGGTTTGGGTTTGGTCAGCTGCAGCAGCAATAACCCCCTAGCCTTTAAAAGAAGCAAAAATCTTGGCATATTTCAGTCACTGCTAGCAAGAAAAAAGATCACCATGGACAAAACCATGCACCTAACTCACAGCTTAATTGCCATCTTCTCCAAGCCAAACTCTGGAGCTTTCCAGGATGTGAAGTTGTTCTTGAAATACTGAAGATAATGTTTCACTTTGAAGCCTGTTCACATGACAGGACTTCTCTCTCTCAGAAGAGGTCACCACATCAGCCTTTCTTCCACCAGGTATTTTAATTTCTCCCTGGATGAGTAGCTCCCCAACGAACTACTATTCTTTATAGGCTTCCTTTACTGTAAAATTGGACAATCAGATTTCGCTTTTTTTGCTTGAGATTTTTTTCTGTTGAACATATATTTCTTAAACATGCAGGCTTCTTTTTTTAAGATTTTAAAGTGCTCATTTCCCTAAGTCATCAGTAAATAACACTGCATTTCTCCATGGTCTGGTTTGCACAGGCTGAGTTTTGTAGTTTGAAAGTCCCTTATACCTAAACACTCCCTGAATTTCACTTAACAGGCTATTAAAGTAATCACATAATAGTATAGAAAGGAACTACTTTTTTTTTTTTTTTAAGAAAACAAACACCGTTTGGCACAGTGTTTCTTTAAATTCAAGAGAACCTCTTGGTCAGCAGAGCAAAACAGTATAATTAGCACAGTCCCCTTTCTTGTGCAGACTCAGTTTAGGGCTGGAACAATACATTCATCTTGGAAACATGCATTATATATTACACATTCCAACACACCAGATTCTTTTCTCCTAAGTAATTGCACCACAAATGTAATCTCTAGCAAAATTCTGGTTTGTGTGTTTTTCAACTTTGCTGTAGGACATTCCACAGGTTTTGTACTGCAGAAATAAGTTACCTGCCCTTCTCCCCAAAATCCTGAATAATGCAGAAATGATTTATCTTGCTCTTCCAGAGAAGGGCTGTGTGGTCATTCTGTGAAGTGCACCATATGTGCATCCCTGTGCGAGTCTTTGTTCAGGCAGGAGATGTTGCTGATGGCACTGGCTGCATCTAAAGAAGGGGATGCATGTTTCCCAGACCCCACATCCAGAAGTATGAGTCACCTGTGTCCGAGATATGAGGTGGAAGCACTCTGGTTCTGTGTACTACTGGTTTCTATGGAAAAGATACACAGGCTGCATGGGAGCCTGTACATACTTTAGCAAGTCTTTGGTCTGAATCACCTGCAACACTAAACCTGAAAGTGCGTACAGTAAAAAGTTAGTACAAACTCCGAGTTTCTGGTTCTTGTCTATCAATTGGGATCATGATAGCACGACAGGTCAGCCAGGGCTTTGAGATCGACCCAACTAAATTACCCATCACGGACTACTTTCCCCAAGGTACAGAAGGCTTTCCAGTTCAGCCAGATTCTATTAAAAAAACATTTAGGAAAATTCATCTTCTAAGGAAAACCAAAATCATTAGGTCAGACAGCAGAAAGAAAAAGTGTTCACACAGAACTCTTCTGCCAGCATTATCGTTGTGAGCAGATCCTTGTTTCTTCAGTAGTTTTATTGCAGGTTTGAGCTGGATCTCAGCAGTCACTTTACTCTGGTGCCTGGGATGTCCCTGCCTTTCCTGGCTGAGACCTCCATGGCCTTTAATCCTCTTCTTATCTCAAACAGCCTGTGACCCCCAGAAATTCCCCTTGTCTGGACAGGTTCAATTTGTTTCCTGTTGGAGGCAAAGTGTCCTTGGTAGGAAGGGAATTACTTGCAAAAGAGTTCCTCTTTATTCTACTGCATACAGTAGAACATAAGTCCAACAGAGATAAAGCAGTCAAGAAGCAGACTTGACATACCACAGCTCAGACAGGAACCCATTTCAGGAACATTACTGTATGCATTACACTCTGTCGTTTCCAAAAGGACTTCCTGTACGTTCCAAAACTAAAAACAGTGGTGAAGATTAGGTTCAGAATGAAAAAAGCATTGCTAAATTCAGTGGTTTTGTTTATGGAGACCTTTACACTAACCCAGCAATTTCAGTGGTCTGCCCCTCATAAACATGTATGTGTTCCAAAACGAGTTCTTTCATCACCCAGGGACAGTGCTGTACACCCAGCCTAACCTGCACTAACAATTCCTTTTTCCTAGCCAGTTCAGAATCATAGGGTGACAGAATGACTAAGCAAACAGAAAGTTTGTTCCCTGGAGGAAAAATTCCATGAAGGAAGTACAAGGAAAAGTCTTCATAAAGATTTACCTTCTTTTATGTACTGTGGAGGCATAATCCACTTCTAATTATCCCAAGATTTAAGCTTACTAAAAGCCAGAGATTAGGCAAAATAAATACTTAGCTTCTGGCCTAATGCAATTAAGATATGAAAGGCACAACAGGTGAAAAATCAATAGATGAAAAACATACTTCACAGATTTATTAGAGTTGAGTCACCATCCCTGGAGGTATTTAAAAGACGTGCAGATATGGCACTTAGGGACATGATTCAGTGGTGGACTTGGCGGTGTTCCAGCAAGGATTTTTTGAAGAATACATCTGGTGCAGGTAGCTCAGTCTGCAAGCTGCAGCACCCGCTGAGTGGGAACCTGAGAGAAGAGGCCATGAACCGCCAGCCCTTTCCATAACAAAGGGCACGAAGACCAGTGTCAATGGCCAGGGTATCAGACAGGGGAAGACATGGCAGGAGCTGAAGACTCAGGAAGAAGAGGAAGACATGAGCTTGCTTGGACTGCAAGGGTACAAAAGCGCAGGAGTTCCTTTGTTGGGGGTCCCTCCTCAGAGGCACCAGCTCAAGCTGTTTCTGTGTTACTGCACTGAGAATAAATTGTTTTATGGAATAAGACATCCAAGACTCTTCAAAGGGAAACCTGGGTCAAGCTGGTGAGGAAACCTGGTCTGACCATGTGAGAGTGGGGTGTGTAGAGAGTCAAGCAAGGACCCTTTGGCTCACTTGAGCTGCCCACTGCAAAGGGACTTTAATCCCAGCAGTTAAAATCTCTGGTGGTGAAAGTGAGACTGCCAAGAGTCTCCTGAATGGCCAGACCGTGGTTTCCTTAAGAGACCGAGCTCAATTATCTTAATGGTCTTTTGCAGCCTAAATTGTTCCATGATTCTATAATTCTATGTACTGCAAAACTTCCAGATAAGGGGCAGGAGGAGCCTGACTCATGTCTTTAAACTAAGAATACCCTCTTGCAAACATTGAAGTGAAAGGGAATTTGCCGAGCTTTTCTCAGACTTGCCGCCAAAAAAGTTATTCTCTGAAAAGCAACACCTTTAGAATTTTAGAGTTTGTGAGGTTTAGTTGTTGGGGGCCGGGGAGCATTGTTGCTTTGCGGTTTGGGTTTTTTTCCCCCAGACATAAGAATACACGTAAAACTGAAAAGAAAAGGAGACACATGGAAAATACCAAGAATTCTGTACACAGGAATAGCTACATTTACTCTATCTTTGGAGAAGCTACCTGAGTCCACAGCAGCTATGAAACCTTAGTACATTTTCAAATTTCTCATGCTCTTATTTATGCTCTGATTTTTATTCATTTACTGGTCCCCACTGTGGAAGCAAGGAATGGATATGAAGGGAGAGTATAGCCTCAGGGCACCATGGAGAACTACAGACAGATGGAGACATAACTTCTCAAGTTTTACCCTAACACCTGCTCTGCTTTCCAGCAGAGTTGGAATAATTGGCCAGTCAGGAATTCAAGAGAACTGACATTACAATGAACAAAAAGCCAGCACTGTTCTTCCATACCCAAAGCTGCCTATAAAATATTATTAAAATATTTTCTATACCCATCATAACACATTGCAACTGACATGAAAAGAAAGTGATCTCAGATAACACAAAGACAAAATATCGCAATCACCAACTGTAATAGCACCATTTTGAAGAAGAACAATTGTATAGAGTGACATTGTATTTCCCTCTAATGTTGGCTTTCCTCTTCAGACAATATATACCTTCTGCATGTTAAGTATGAACAGAGGAGCTATTGAGAAACATAAAGGTAGGCGACATGAATTGTTAATATCCACTTTTGTTCATCTGCCAGGAAGAAATCTAATCTCTAAAAGTTAGAGAAAATACCTTGGGTGCTAGTAATGGCTACTCCAGCACATACTTTTGGGATTTATACCTTTCCTTCTGTATGAAGTCTGTAAAATAGAAAGAATAGGGTTCCTTACATACTTGTTAGGTTTTTTCAACAGCGTAATTCTCAGTTGGAGGTTAAGTTGATGAAAGATAAATATATTTGGTTACCAGCAGCCCAAGTAAAACAAACAAGAGGCAACGGGCAGAAACTGATGCACAGAAGTTCCTCCTGAATATGAGGAAGAGTTTCTTTACTGTGCAGATGAACAGGAAGTGGGACAGGAGGTTGTGGAGTCTCCATCACTAGAGATATTCAAGAACCATCTGGATGCAATCCTGTGCCATGTGCTCTGGGAGTGGGGATGTTGGACCAGATGACCCACTGTGATCCCTTCCAACCTGACCCACTCATTCCATCATGCTGTGACAGTGTTCCTCAGTGTCAAAGAAAACACTTGAATAGCACTCTTTTAATACTTCTGAAACCCCAGTTTTAGAATGGCTTCTCAGTCAGAAAAAAATGCCAGTGTTGTCTAAGAGCTTTAAAGCACATATTGCAAATAGAAATTTTGAAATAATAAAAAAAGTTACAAAAGCAGATGATACTATGTAAGTTTTAAGACAAGCGTTTGTGTTCCTATCACAGTTAGTGATCAAAACATGATTGAATTCATATGTGTGGCATAAAAAACTAGAGCTCAGCTTCTGAAAGAGCAGATGTTGCACTAAAAAGGTGGGCATGCTAGGATACAAAACAAAAAAGCAGCTGAGTGGATCTAGTCTAGTGGACCCAAACAGTCTGTTCTGTTTAGGCTTCCTACTTCGTTTTTCTTCTGGGAAAAACACAAAGTCATGGACTGGATGCTATTTGAGTACTTAAACTTTCAGATCGTCTCTAACACAATTATTTCAAAAACGACAAAACTTTCCTTGGAAAAAATTGCAGTTTATTTAAGCAACTTTTTAATAGAAATACAAATTTTGATTAAAATGTCTGTGAGGAGGAAAATTATGAGCGAAAGTGAGCCATTTGCTCTCTACATGAGATGAATCAAGACAAAGCAGGAGAAGGGAATAGGACCCTCATATCCTTTGCTAAAGGAGAGCACTCTAGTCTCTTAGACTTTAAATCTCCTCGGTTAAACATCAACAAATCTTCAGTAAGGGGGGAAAAAAAGGTATCATAAAAGGTTTTGATGTTTTTCCAGTGAAAAACTGGGGGAAAGTGTCTGTGCGATGCAGATCTGGTTGTATGAAGTTCTACCCTTCACTGTGAAAAACTGCCAAGCATAAACTCATAAACTCCTTTTCTACTCACTATGTTCTTATCCTACTGAACTGTGTTTCCTGATTTCCTGTGTTCCAATTTCCTGTCACTACTTCTGCTCTGCCCACTACTTTCCCTTGTCACTTTCCAGAGGAGCAGGGAGAGTATAACTTGGCTTTTTGTCTCCCATGCTTCCTCCAGAAATAAAAAGACTCACCGTTTTACCGTCTGATCTCTCAGTCCCCTCCTGGGTTAGATTCATCATTATGGGAGAGAGTAGAGAGAGGAAATTTTAGCATTGGCTTTCAGTCTTTGCAGCTCTTAACACAATCCATAAATAATGGATAGATTAATTAATATTGACGAAAGATTCAGATAGTGCTGTGATAAATGCTTGCAGAAAATCTTATTCATTAGGATGTATTCAGAGCCATTAATCCAACTTTGGAGAGCAAAACCTGCCCTGAAAGACAAACGGAAACAACACACATTTCCACTGCAGTAAGATAAGGAGACAAGAAAAAATAAAATTAATGGTTTTATCCTTTAAGCTTGTCTCAAAAGAAATTAGGTCAAGTATTAAGAATTATTATATTATTCATATATTCTTAATATATTTGGTACAAAAGTAGTAATCTTATCACCATCAGAATTGTGAGGGTTAAAAAAAATGGAGTGAAGTGTGCTTCCAGCAGAATATTTTGGGCAATTTGTAGTTGGCTGATAGTGTACCGTTTTATTTATTAGATAGAATGCTGATCAGATTCATTGCACTTGAGTTCTCAGGATAACATAATTCATTGTGGGGATGCAGAAAATATATAAAATACAATTGAAAGATTTATTATGAAATTTTCTCAGCTGCTGATTTTACAGTGAAATTTCTGAAACGTCTCGGCAATCTGAGGAGAAAGCTGTCACTTTCGAAATATATGGTCAAGATGCAACTACGAGGCAAAGATTAACCACCTACAGAAGCTATGAATCAGCACACGGACTTATATTTCTGAAGAAAGAACAGTCTGGGCATAATTAATGATCAAGCCAATAATGTCAAAAATTATTACGTCTCTAGATTTAGAATTTGTAAGCTTCATATTCTTCTGTATTCCTCTATGCTTCTTCTAGATTCATTTTTTTAAAGAATAAAAAATGTCAATTACAGCTGATAGAAGAGAAATTATTACACAACAAGATAAATGTATTTATTTATGCTATTAGGGTGTTTATATGACTGGTCAGAGAAGTGTAGATTTTGACACAAAATTATGCTTGAGGTATTGAGATACAACTTAAAAACATCTACAGACACGGAAATTTCTGAATAAACTCAGCCTAATGTTATAAATTATAACATACCCTCAGTTTTATCTAAGGCGGCAAGCGTTGTAAGAATTCAAAATCAGAGGAGGGTTATTTGAGTGCTTTATCCAGACAGATGATCTCTGCCGTATCAACATGGAAAGAGATCTGCTTTAACAGGTAGAGAACTGGATAATGAACAGTCCCCCTTTTTCATGGCCACCCTTAGAGTGATGCATGTAAAGTTAGAGAAATAAGAATTTAATAACAACAGCTGACTATGTATGACTTAGTGAAACAGAAATGCATTGTGATATGAGTTGTTACGGCAGGATTTATCTTCTATGGGCTTTCCTCACAAACTATAATTTACTGTCAATACAGTATTTTCTATGTAGCTCACAGAGTACAGCCAGGTAATTGTAAAATCCTTCTCTAAAAGGCAGGGATTTGGGCGTGTGAGTGGAAATGGTGGTTCCAAGCTAACCTTTTACTTTTTTCCAAGGCAAAACCACACAGAATAAAGCATTCTTAAAGAAAAACTGCTTTCCAATTCTATGTCGTGTTATTGATCTCCTTCGAAATAAACTGTGGGACAGTTTACTGCCAAAAGTTTCCCTCTTTTCCTAAAAAACAAATTTCTAACCACTGAAACACTGAAACACAGAGTAAGAAATAGACCACAGAATAAACATTTTGGGAGTTATAGAAATATGATAATGGCAAATACAGGGGAAGGTCCAAATGACTAACTGTCTGGACCCCATGAAAGGAAAACGAGGTTTTAATATGCGTTTCTGCTGATTCATAGAAATACGTATGGGGTGTTTGCATCCTGCCAGCAGATTTGTGAGAGACACTTTTTCCTCCTCATGTTGTTCCAGTTCTTTCTCAAAATGTGCACCTGAGAAAGCGCACAGGGTGGGGGACAGAGGTGAAGTAGAAGAGCTGAGTGAGAAAGCTGTCCTGTGGAAAGGTCCTGAGTTTTGGCTCAGATTTACCTCAGACTTAAGCTAAAGCTTAAAATTTTTTCTAAAGTTTTCAGGAACTTATGCTCCATTTTTGCAAAACCAGCTCAGCTTTTGGCAGTTTGCATATCACTGCCCACATTTACACAAATGGTCAGATACATACTACTTGAAGCAGTGCTGTTCCTGACCCTGATCCAATCCCAGACTACAGCCCTCTTTTACACCAGAATGTGACCAGCCAAGGACCGTCATCTGCTGTCCGACACACTGTCCTGAAAACGCAAACTAGAATGCACAGGGAAGGCATAGTATTCTCCACCAGGTTCCAGGTCTGGGCAGCTGGAAACAAGAATTAATGACGTATCATAATATATATCTCCCCACTGAGTAAATCCAAAAGCATCTGTGAGTAGTCTTCTCAGTGGCAAGAGTCTAGACTGTAAAATTCATTTAAATATTTTAAAATATTTGACAATGATATTCTAATTTAATTTTGAAAATAGCCTTTTGCTATCCAATAATGTGCGAACACCAAAAAAACAACTCAAAGACCTTTTCTTTTCACACACTTTTCGGTGCACGCTTGAAAAAAAGTTAGAACCCACTCTGTTATCTTCCCTTCATGCTAACTGAACCCCTTCTCTACTCCAACCATTTTTTCTCAGAGTGTTTCTTGGGGAATTAATGATTCTGCTACCTTAGTCATTTTTTCTAATTTATTTAGAATTGGCCAATGAATTTTAAAGTACTGTCAGCCAGAGGTGTATATGCACATGCATGCTTTTGTGAACATGTGAGTGATCACATGAGCTTAATTACTTTAGGAAACAAGTCTAAACTTTTTTTAATAAACTGAAGATTTCAGGAGCAGGCAGTTGCCTGTGCACAATGTGGTTTTTCCATATCATATTTGATCACATGAACTTCAATTAATTTTAAATTTAAATTAATTTTAAGTATTTGCAAAGTGTTTTTCTAAAAGGAGACAAATGGCCAGTTAACATCTAGCAGTTGCATCCCTCCCCACCTTTGATCTGCAAAGTTCACTTTTAAGTGAGAGATGAGATAGATCCCATTCCTTATTTTAGCTCTTGTTCCTCTTATGTTCTTGACAGAGGAGTAGAAATCAGCATATTTGGAGGAGCAGCTGCATGATGCTGCTGTGGGAAATATCTGCTTAATTTGTTGCTGCAAGCAGATTCCATTATTTGATTAAAAATAAACTGGTTATTCTTCATCCCTTGATTGACTGTTCTCTATAGACATCCTTTTGACCCAACTTGCTAAAACAGGGAGGAAACAGAAAGCACTCTCGTTGTGGAAACAAGCGTGGGAAACATTTACAAACACTGCTGCTCTAGTTTTTGGGGGATTTTGATTGGTAGGTTGGTATTTTGCATAGATTATCTTAGCTTTTCCTATTGCACAGTTAGCTCTGAATCTGCTTAAACTTATATTTGTGAATCATAAAGCCTTATGGAAAAGCCTGTAGGGGATGGAGAAGAAGCTGGGTTGGTGTGGGGGCTGGTGCTTTAATCTGGGCATTTCTTAGACGTGGCATCTTAACAGGTACAGGGATGATACCTTCATTTCCTAGTGATCAATCACACTCCAGGCAGCCAGCACACAAGTCAGAACTGATGATATCCCTTCATGGCATATTGTTCTCTGCAGCAAAATAGAACTCAGTTTTAAATTCTCCTTTTCATCCATCAGAAGACAGAAACGGGAGCTCAGGAAGGAGCATAGCCCAATTTTTACAGCTGAGCAGACATCAATACTTATAGACCTACTCAGGGTTTACAAACACTGCACAGTAGGGCACCTCAAGCAGGATTGGCTAAGGATCAAAACAGGTTATAAGACATAATTAGCCAGGAACACTAATGTGTCTGGCAATATGGAATTACTCATAACATTGATCATTTTGTACACCAAGGGGTACATATATCAGCTTTGGAAGTAAAGAGAGACAGAAATGAAGTCTCAGGAAACAGCATGTATAAACAGGCTCCTCTTACCACATCGCATGCACTCACTGGGCAGTAATTCTGGCTACAAATGCATGTCCGTGCACATGGTATTTTGTTGCACTGGCTTTGCACACCTTCCTGCATCAGCTCTCCCTCAACCTGCTGAGACCCAGGCAGCCTTTGCAAAAACCAGCCCAGACACTAGTGCCCAGCCTGAATATACAGACAGGATGAAGAGTACAGGACAAGAATGCGTAACGTCAGCATTCGTGCCACAGACCTACTGCTTTGAGAAAATCTCCCTTCGTAGTTCTGTTTATACAGTGGTTAATGACAATAAATATGCAGTCTGATACCACAATAGTCTATTACTAAACTCACACGAGTGAGCAAAAGTGTGCACAGCTCACATCCTCAAGACTTCTGGATGACCAGAGATATATGCACTGGCGGAACACTACACTGCACGTACTCCTGTCTCTCCTATTTTTCCTTCTTGAGCTTTTAGAGCTCATTTTATCCTTGAACATCAGCATAAAGCCCACAGCTACTTTATTGGTGGACTCCTACAATTTGGTGCCTTCTTTGGACCCACATATCACACACTTTCAGTCTTCCCATACTTGGAGGTGTCTTTGGGTAGTGAGATCTGAAGACTGACAACAAAAGCACATAGTGAGACTAGGCTTATTTTAAATGTGAGTAATCACTGCATGGATTGTAATTTTATGTCTTTATGTCTCTTTTCTTTAAGGGTTGTAACAGTGATTGACTAATAGAAGATAGCCTATAATGTGAAAAGTAGCTATTGTAACTGAAGCAACTGCATATTTTATTGGAGCAGATGTTCTGCGAATGAGCAGGGAATAAGGAGACCAGTCGTTGTTTTGATGCTGTTTAAAGGGCAAGAGTGATGCCAATCATAATTACCATCTGCTATAGTACATAAAGTATCCATATGCGCTTTAGATGGCCCCAAAATTGATTTGAACTGCCATACTGAGATTTCTCATTTGAGGACACGGTAGTTCTATATATCCTTATTAGCTCCTGACTGACAAGAGTCCTCAGAGCACTTAACACAAATGTCTCAAAATCCTGGCTCAAGCAGTCACATATTAAATTTAGAGCAGACCAACCTTTCCCATTCTTTCTTGGATCTTCTGCCACGATAACATTTACCATCTGAAGCCTAAGCATGCCAGGCAGCTGTTCAAAAACATAAACCAAATCTACAAATCCTCACTGCCATACTCTGCAGGGCTTGCTATGTTTCTCATGGTTCTAAAAATGTCATGTTAAAGCCCACAGTCTTCTGGGCATTGGCTCAGAAACCAACTCTGTAGTTAACCTTCTGTCCCCCAGCTTCCAACTGCAAAGTGTGTTCTTTCAGCTGAGTGCATTTCCAGCAATATTTCACATAGTTAAAGACCTCTCACATTTACCCAACATTCAGAGGCAAAAGTATTTTTAGCCTTGCAAATCCATTGACCTCTTCATACTTTGCAACCAAATTGTACATGAGCTTTCCAGCAAAATTTTATGTCAACTTGAGTTAGCAAGTGTTACCATAAATCCAAGAAAGAAGTCCAAATTCATCTATAACAGGACACTAAAATACTGTATTAACTCACACTCCAGCTTAAATTCAGGATTTTTTTCACTAGCACAGAAAATAATGAAACGTATCAGCTATGGAGATACAGTGATCATCTATTCATTCGCACATTTTTTCCACAGCAGTCCAAATAACTGCTGTCTGAAAAAATGGTGCCATACCCAATATAATATAGCAGTAGTTCAAATGGCATTCTGTTGCTAAGCCCAGTCAGTTAGCAACAGGCTTATTCTACAAAGGAGTTTATCTTGTATTACCCCTCCTTTTCTTTTTTTATCAGACATTTTTTCATTACCATGTGATTGTCTAGTTTTGGAACCTACCTGTGATTTAGTTCGCAGCAAAACTTACGGAATGAGGTTAAGACATTTCACATAACTAGACTTAAACACACCATTGCAGATCAGGGTATCTCCTTGCTGCTGTCTTCATGATAATGCATGAAAAGGAATATTTGGGGTATGGTGGGGATTTTTTGTTGTTGTTAGAGGGGATTTTGCTTGTTTTTTTTAATTTCTTCTTATGAGGCTGTAAGCAAATTATGGGGTTTACTAATTTCTGAGATGTTTCAGTTCGTACTCAAGGTTTGAAGTGATCATTTTAATGGCCAGCATGCAAGAATACGGCTAGTGCTCCTCCAGATTTAATGATATCTGAGAGACTCCATTAAGGTTTCCCTGGCACAGACACATCTCTCTCTTTTTCAGGGACTATTACTGAAATGACCTGGGGAAAAAAACAGCTTCCTGGGTTTCTTTCTTTTCCCTTAATCCTTTATAAGGGGTTATTACAGTTCCCCTTTCATATTTTTATTTTAGTTATTTCCCTCTTGGGCATAAGGATGGACATTTCAAAGGGAAACCACTCTCTTTAAATCAGGGATAAAAGACATGCCAACATTATCTGCAAACAGCAGCAGAGTTACCACACAACCTTCCACATTCTGCTCCAGCAGCAAAATGACACAACTCTTTTAACATGAACATGCAGAAAAATGTGTATGCTAATAGAGACTGTGAGAGAAAAAAATCTTACAAATATAACAGTATTATAAACACAATTACTCTCCCTCCGGAAAGGATGAGACAGAAAATTTATCTCAGGTTGTTAGTCACATTACATAATGCGAGAGGGCATTCAGCAATAATAATGATCCAGTGATGAAGCTGGAAACTATTGCAGAGAGTGTGGTGTTGTACGTATGCTTTTGGTTGAAAGAAGTAAAATCCTAAACAGAAAAGTGTCGAGATAGCTCCTATTACAACTCTTCCAATGTGCAGCTCCTTTGTATGATCATACGTTGAAGGTACTCTATTTTGCTTTAGTTTATTTAGGTTTACTAATCAGTGAGTAACAAGCTATACTTTGATGTGTGAGAAGTTTTACAGAACCCTATTTCATTTTATGTTAACATAGATGCCCATTATTAGGGTATTGCTCATTGCTAATTTTATCTGCAATATGGTTCACCAAAAGCGTAATTAATATTCTTTGCTTGGCTGGAATGTTACATTATATTGTTCTTAATACTGAATGCACAGAATTCTATCTATAGCATAATTGTAACATAGAAGTTGTCTATAAGGACTAAAAGGTAGTAGTAATATATTGATGATTTACAGTAACATTCATTATCATTCTAAAAATCAGCATAAAGGCCATAAGGAGTTGTAGGGTTCATATAATTTCACTCTAATTATTTTAATTTACTGTAATTACGATATTAAAAAAAAAAAAAATCAGTGAAAGAAAGCCGTAACATCCTTTCTATACCAGTAAAAGAACCACACTCTTGCATTTATAGGGTGTTATTAACCAGAATCTTGGGTGAGCAGGACAAAGGCACAAAAGACACTCTGATACTAAGAGAATCATTTATATATTTGCGTAGGTATTTATAGAGTAATCATTTTTAAAATATATTTGTGTCCCTGCATTTTGTCCTTCTTTCAAGGCTGTCACCAGCATTAAAAGCCATGGTGTCAGAGACTGAAATGTTATGATTAATGGCTTGAACATTGTTATGAAGGACTTTTTGCCCATTATGGCAAAACTGTATGAAGAAGCTGCGACCACCAAAGCCCACCCCTCCCTCAATATGCCTCCTGAGGGGAACTTTGGTGAGTTGAGCCACCTAAGGGAACTGGAGGTAAGACAAAGGTGACACTATTGTCCAATTATCTCAGGTCTAGGGAGAAGTGAACAAGACAGAGGGAAAAGAATATAGCCACAAGAAAGCCAAACCCAGCAGCGCTCCCGCAAATCAGCTCTGGCTGGATTCACGGTGGGGGAGGCCATAGCTCACAGACTCCTTTGCTGAGGACAGGTTTGCACACAGTCCCCCCAGCCAAGATGGGGGAAACCTCTGGTCAGAGGCAGCGGACACCCCTCCTCCCTTACACGAACTGGCTCAGTTGTAAACCCCCCCACACCCCAGGAAGGCCACATCCATGGGACGTTCACATGAGGGACAGCTGAGGAGGTGTCATAATCCATCAAAGACCCCCAAGACTCATTCCTGAGGCCTTGCACCAGGCAATTAACTGCTCATGATGTAAAGTGATGCAAGATTCAGAGTCTTTTGCAAGAGACAGTGTCAAACTTGCCCTCCCCAGGGAAGGTGCCCAGGCATTCTCACCTGGCCAAAATGTATATTAATCCTTTGAACTCTCTGTTTTGTGGGATGCTCACCACCAAGAAGACCAGATGGAGAGGATCAATGGGATGCCTTCAGGTTCAACAGAGCGGTGATATCTTCTACTTAATGTCTCTGTCACTCTTTCTCTCCCTCCCTGACCTCTTCTTCTATTTCTTTCTCTCTCTCTCTCTCCCTCTCTCTTTCTCACATTTACTGTTAAATAAAATCCATACTATTGACTTTGGCATATGGTCTCATTTGCACCTTAACTCAGTCAGAGGCATCCCTCTAAAACTTTTAATAACTGGATCTTAAAAAATGGGGCAAAACCCTGGATGAGATCTCAAGGGCCCTAGCTGCATTTGCCTAGTCACAAGCAAAGGCTATACAGTGAACCAAACTGATTCACCATTATTTTCAACTGTGCAGTCAGGAGACTGTCCTGACCTCTGCTTCAGACTCTTAAGATCTATGAATGCATCTGAACATTCATCAGCCAGCCACCTGTGGTGTATACCCATTTTCTCTTGCAGGTTCCACTTTCCTATACGAAAAGCAGCTGTGTATGGTACTGAGCCATCTTTTGCACACATGATGCAGCTCAGTACCAGAATGGCTCCTGTGTTTAGTTGGTAACTAATCACTTAAAACAGTGCTGACAGGCTCACAAAGCTATTGCTGATGCATAGTCAAAGGTTTAGCTGTCAAATGGAGAAAGAGGAAGGAAAAAGCACGTCTTTTTTTCCCTTTTTTTTTTTTTTTAAATTCGTAAAGGACAATGAAATACCTGGCTCTGATAGAATCATTTCACATTGACTGACACCATTGTTCAAACTGCAGGATGGGTGCTTGACCTTCTTGCCTCATATCAACAGCCCAGGAGTTACGGGGGTGCTGGGAAAGGTCAAGAATCATCAGTTTCTTGTCTTGAGAGGTGAGGGTGCACATGAGGAACTCAAGGGACGGGACAGGAAAAGATGGTGTCAGGATAACACCTTCATTATTCAGACCTGGAAGCTTCAAACCAGCTGCCTGAATTCTTTTGTCAAAAATAGCTCATGCATTTCTGAATAGCCTTCGATCAAGTCCCTTCTGCTACTGTACAAAATCCTTGGCAATTTGCCCCTGCCCTTGGCTTAAATAATTTCCAGCCCATTTGTATCAGATGTTACGTAACAGGTATTATGAATTTCTATATGCTTCCAAAGTGCTATATGATCTTCAGATGGAAACCACTAAGTGCAAAATATCATTCAATATAGTAAAGAAACTAGTATGTGAAATAGGGCTGAAAAAAACCCTTTCATAATATAAAACAGGATAAGGAAAAGAGAATGTCATTTTCTTGACAGGCCATGATTCCTTTTTAATGTATAATCACTGGTCTAGACATAGAGTTCCCTTTTTATGAATGTCAAAGAATGACAAGACAAGAGAAAATGATCTAAAAGAATAGGTCAGAAACAGCCAACAACTCGGTCTCAGCAGCAGAGTGGCAGGGAAAAAATCCACTGAATTTAGAAACTTTCTCAGCACTTAGAAGTGCTTCTGAAAATATCAAGTCTGGCATGTTCCAAGTCTTACATTAGGATAAATTTTCCACTCTGTGACCAGGACAATTCAGGGTCTTTAAATATTCACTGTAATCACTACATATGTCTGTATGCAAATCTGCACATATAGATGTGTAATTAAATTTCATACAACACGTGTGTAACATTTTGAAGTTGATTATATATTGGTAGGAAAGAAATCCAGATTTGTCTGGCTGGGTACCGAGATCAACTGCTTCTGTAGGATTGAGGGCATGTCCACCACAAGTCAAAGCCATCAAGCTGTAAGCAGTATCAGTGACAGGTTTGTGCTTTGGACAGGTGGATGAATCTCTCTAAATCAAAACTTTTCATGTGTACAAGTATTTTCTCCCCTTGTACTTGTCTGTCTTATTTACAACATAAGAACAACCCACACCAAGCACAGAGGGAATCCTTATTTTAAGGGGATCGTGAAGCACTGAAACAACACAAATGGAAAAAAATGATAAAACAGGTTCACTGTGCTTTACAAAGAATGTGTGTATGTGCTTCACACCCTGGAATGCTGCATGCTGTCAGCATGCACCAAGATGCAACATGCATGCTAGGAAAGGGCATCCACAGAGTTGGGAGATGGCCTGGGAATTGCCAGTCCTGTGAGGGTGGCTGGTAGAGATCTTCATCACAGAGCACAGCCTCCTAGTGCTGAAGCAGGTACCTCATTCAGTGTCTTCGTAGGTCAGACCCTCAATAATTATCACATCCAGTGGGACTCTGGAAACCTGTTCTACAACACTGAGGCTTGCAAATCTCAGGGCCTGGATCTCTGGTAAATCTATTTTCCAGTCACCTTCAGGGAAGATAAAACAATTAATAAGAAACTAAAGTACAGATCACTAGTAAAAATAAGTATCTTAATAGTATTTAAATGGATTCATACCTTAACATAATGCATATACACACCTGAACAGATGTACCTTTCTTGAAGCAACAAGTTGACAGTCACTTAAGCCTATGCAACATTTCAGAAAATCTTCCCACAGACTCCTGCTGCAGATCACTGTAAGCTTATGTGAAATTACAGAAGATGGAGTGGACAAAAGGTCTGCAAAAATCACAGTATGCTCTTAACAATTTAAATTTCTATTTCCAGAATTTCTATTTCCCATTAAAAACAGATTTTAGAAAGCAGAAAAAATCTGTCCACAGGTTTTTATTCTCCTTGAAGAAAAATCTGTTTCATATGTACACTCGTCCATTCATCACAAAAGTTATTAAACAGTTGTGAGGAGCCGATGCAGTTTTGTTACACCTCAACAATGGTTGTCAGAGGCGTGTGGAGGAGGGGTGCACATGTGCCAGTGCAGGAGGCAACACCTCCCATGAGGCAGGCAGTGGGAGACACCGTGGGGGGCTTCTCTAATCAGGTTGTGACGAGGTCTCCACTGATGGATGGCAAAGAAAGGTTGGACTGGGCCAATGGTTCCCTGTCCTCGGGCAGGCTTTGGGAGGGGCCGGGGGGGTATAAAAACTGGCTGTGCTGCTGCTCGCTGGGTGGGGGCTCGCTGCTGTTCACTTGCTGGCCTGCCTTCTGGCTCTCTGCCCTCGCTGGCTCGCCCTCGCACCTGTCCTGCCTTCCTGTGCCCCTGACCGCCGCCTTGCTGCCTCCTCGCCCCGCGTCCCTGCCTGGACTGCCAGCTTCCTTCCCTGCCGCCCCGATCCAGCCGTC
>VZTI01001032.1:0-26025 GCA_013397865.1 Struthidea cinerea | reverse complement strand
GCGCCCGCGGCTCGCTCAGACCCAGCCCGGCCGCAGGCCGGCAGCGTGCACACCCCCCACCGCCTGGACACCGACAGCACTGCCCTGACTCGCTGGTGGTAACGCCCTGTTTCTCTCTGTCCCTTCTCTCGCTTCTCCTCCAGTCCTTTTCCATTGTCCTGTCTTCTTTTCTGTCTCCTCTAGCCGTCTTTCGCTCGGGCAACTCCTTTTCCTTCTCCTTTTGTTATCAATAAACTGTTCTGAGATACAATGTTTGCCTCGTTTGGCTTCATTCCGTTCCCAACCATCCATTTTTAAAAGAACGCTCCGCAGTTGCCCACAGTGGAACGCAACAACACTGTAATGTGAAGGATGGTATATCCAGCTTCTTATTCAAGTGGAATGTCTCTTCTCCCAGTCTTTCTACCCACATGCATATATTTTGTCAGCAACTACTTCAAGAATATCGAACATGCTCATTCCCACACAAATTAGCCTGAAATAAAGGCTACTGAGGTTCAAAAATCCCTCATATTCCTATTGAAAGAAAATTCTTGGAGGCTGGGCAGGAGGAAGTTCCAATTAAGGGGTGTTAAAACTAGCATGTAAGAATGTCTTTGATGCATACATCCCACTCAAAAGTGGGGCTTTTATCCCTGGGCTCAAAGTCACTTAAACACACGCTTTGTTCCCAACTGCCAGCAGACAGTAGGTTTGGCATCAGATGTTGTGTAGCTGACCTTCATCTATCCAGCAAGACTAATACTTTGGCTTTATTGTGCATACATTGACTAACTTATCCCACCTGTGATCCCTGCTAAATATGACGTGCCTCTTGAATTATTTAAACCTGTGTTCTGGGACCCAGATTTTACTTGAATACTATGCAGGCAGAAAAAAAATGTCCATGATGTTTGATAGATATCAGCAAGACAGAAAAAGACTGCAAAAAGGAAAGGAAAAGTGATATAAAGAGAGGTCTGTGTCTTTTCTCTGACAGGGTTTATGCCCTGTAATTACAGGAAAATGCTTTCTCTCTCTCTCTGCTATCTCCCCTTTTTAATACCAGGGAGCTCATATTTCACATGTGAAAGAAATGAAAAAGATTTAATTAAATAGCAACATATCTTGGGAGAAAATATACCCTGAGATACTGATGTCTTATCTTTAGTCAGGCCAAATGGACTTTTGGTGGGGGAAATTGTTTGCAAACTGTAATCCATCAGACAGTGCTTATAAGGTTTAGCTCCACAGACCTGCATATAACAACTCATCACAAAATAGAAAACCCCACAAAGCATGCTTTGAAGAGTGAATGAGACACAAAAACAAGATGCAGCCTGCCAAGTCTGTGGCAATGCATTTTAATAAACTGAAGTCAATCTCTGTGTGATTGTTGAAATGTGTGGGAAAAGAACTGCATTTTTTTTTTACTCATTACAAGTTATTTTTGTTCCTGTTTCTTGTATCTGCTGAACTTAGGGTCTGAGATCTTGAGGAGACAGGGAGAGATCACTGCATGTTTCACTTAATTTCAGTTTAAAACAGAAAGGTTGGCTATTGCTATTCTTAAGGAAACTAGAATGGATTCACTTTTGATGCTAGAAGTCCCGAATACAGATTTTTTTTGGTTCTTTGGGACAGGCTCTAGTTGTAAATAATACTTCATAAGACATTACCACAAAGCAGCTTTTATTAATCTCACATACAGATATGGTGATGAATGGATGTGTTTACAAATATGAATGCGCTCAGAGAGAATAAGGGAACTGATTGCCCAGCACCCCAACAGAAAGTCATCTGTGGTAAAGACCAAGGACTAAGAAAAAAATGTACTGCTTTGATACTAAAGGCTTAACAATGCACTTTCCAATATGCATGTTAAATACATTCCAATTTATACGGAATTTTGTTATAACTTGAAGCAATTTAAGCTTTGACTATGGTAGCAATTGTAAAAATGCATGACATTTGAAAAGTTGTGGCTGTCAGGTGAAGTCCCAGGTGACAAAAAGGGAAAACATTGTACCCATCTTTTAAAAGGGTAGAAAGGAGGATCCTGGGAACAACTGACCTGTCAGCCTCACCTCTGTGCCTGGGAAGATCATGGAACAGATCCTGCTGGAAGCTGTGCTAAGGCACATGGAGGACAGGGATGCGATTTGGGACAGCCAGCATGGCTTTGCCAAGGGCAAGGCCTTCTGCAGGCCTTCTGTGATGGAGTGAGTCCACCAGTGGATAAATGAACTATAAATGTCATTTATCAGGACTTCTGTAAAGTCTTTGCCATGGTCTGTAGTGGTTGGTGAATCTACGTTACGAAGGACAGAGAGTTCTCAGTAAGACAAGTCCCTAGCACCAAAAGAACCTCCGAGGTTAGGGTGACCAGAAAGGCTTCTCCCAGGTTGCATTGTTCTGTTATGTTAACCTACCCCAGTTCAGCTTTCCCGGTTGGCTGTTAGCCTCTACCCCAGTCACTCTCCCAGAGCTTCCCCACTGGTCGCCGTTCCCTAGTCCCACCTTTTCCCGCCCCTGGATAAAACCTCTGACCCCACCGTTGTTCTCGTCTTTGCTTCTGGAACCTTTGACAGTGTAGAAGCAATAAATGCTCCTGTTGGAACATATGCAAAGACCCTTCCTGCCTCTTTTGCCACTGACTTGATACTGAAGCTAGCCATGCATTTGAGCATGCACACTTGTGAGCCCACAGAGCCAGACAGAGACAGTAATAATGGTCCTCCACAACATCCTTCTCTCTAAATTTATGTCTTAGTTTACAAGAAAAAACAGGTTAGAAACTCCAAAATTAGTTACTTCCCCTTAGTTGTAACCACTGCCCTTTCACCAATAAGGAGAAATGAGTTGCTCCTCATAGGAGAGGTTCTTCAGTTGTCTGATCATCTTGGTGTCCCTCCTCTGGACTAATTCCAGAGACAGGTCCATGTCCTTCCTGTGCTGGGACCCCAGAGCTGGATGCAGTGTTCCAGGTGGGATCTCACCAAAGCAGAGCAGAGGGGCAGAATCCCCTCCCTCCCCTGCTGCCCACTCTGCGCTGGAAAACTTGTGGAGGGAGGGTTGAACTTTGGCGATTGATGTAGAGGAAATATGGAATATGCAATATTTTTTTTCTTTTTTTGGGGTCACCTAGTTCAACTACGACAGTTAAAGAGGGGTGAATTTGCTGAGAAGGCTGTTAGGAGGACAAGGAACTGGCTGCACTGTGGCATCCAGAAGGTAGTGGTCAACAGATTGCCAGTTGTGTCCTGGGCTGCATCCAAAGCAGCGTGGGCAGCAGGGGAGGGAGGGGATTCTGCCCCTCTGCTCCGCTCTGGTGAGACCCCAACTGGANATTCTGCCCCTCTGCTCCGCTCTGGTGAGACCCCACCTGGAACACTGCATCCAGCTCTGGGGTCCCAGCACAGGAAGGACACGGACCTGTTGGAGTGGGTCCAGTAGGGAGGCCACCAAGTCAACCAGAGGGATGAAGCACCTCTCCTATGAGAAATGACTGAGAGAACTGGGATTGTTAAATTTGGAGAAGAGAAGGCTTCAGAGTGACCCAATTGTGGCCTTCCAGTACGTAAAGGGAGCCTTCAAGAAAGATGGAGAGGGACTTTTTACAAGGGCATGCAGTGACAGAACAAGAAGAAATGGCTTCACACAAAGAGAGTAGGTTTAGATTGGGTATTAGGAAGAAGTTATTTTCTGTGGGGGTGATGAGGCACAGGAGCACATTGCCCAGAGAAATTGTGGATTAAACTAGCAGTTATATACCAAGGGCTAGATTCTCCAGTTACACAGATATCATTTTTAAAATAGCCTGCATGCTCTAAGGTTTTTAATTGGGCATAAATTACATTTGTAGTCCCTTCAGGGCACCTTTAGCCTTCTGGAACGATGACAGTTGATTTTACATAAATGAAAGCCCAACCCCAAAACTCATTATTGTACTTGGATTGAAGCCTTCTCAGCAAAGCCAGTTTGCTATAGAATATGCCAATTCACAGTCTGTTACTCCTGTTCTCTGCATCTCCTTTCCTCTGTATTTGCGCAAAATTTCAGTCCAGCCTCTGAGAACTTGACCCTCCACACACCAGCACTGTACCACAGCAAATGAAATCTGTGGGGCCATGGAAGAGGAAGCTGCAGAGCGTCAAAACATAAGGCAGAGATAATGCAGAAAAATATTTTTTATTTTAAAAGAGTTCTTTCCCCTTGAGTAAATTTCAAGCTAAGGAATGGTGGCCCAAATATTAAGTGTTCTCAAATTTTCATGGCTAGAAACTGGAACTAAGTTAATAAGCTGCAAATTTACATTGACTATTTGTGCGGCTCATTTTTTCAAGTGTCCTGTTGTCTCCCTCCCATGCACCTGACACTACAGTGGCCTTAGATAGCCTTCTCTTTCTATATGCATATATATATATATATGATTTGCACATATATGTCCAGAATGTGACTCCTTATTGGCGTTTTTTCTGTTTGAGATAGAAATCCCAGGCTAAAACCTTCTGGATGTCAGAAGAATTTCATGCATGTGAATCACTAACCAATGTCTGCATGAACTTCCTGCAAAATTCTGTGACTTAAACTGAAAATATTCAACATGCAAGAAGCATTCTTTTCTCCTCTTTGTGTATCAAATTAATTGCTGAGCCTCCACACAGTGTGCATTGTCACTATTGTATTCTTCCTACATTTTGCTGCACGGAAATTAGAGTTAACAGGAAGTGAATAATTTATTAATAATGGCAGACACTTACATGTGTAGTTACTTTGCCTGTGATTACATAAGCCAGCCACTTAGTTTGTGAAATGGCCCAAATCTACATTTATAAAGTAATGATCCTGTTTCTGTCCATATACCTCACATTCTAAGCCACCTGTTTTGAATTACTGTGCTTTCACTACAATAAACAAGGAATACATGGTCTTTTATTTAAATTGAATAAGATTAACAGCTTATGCTTTATCGTTCAAAAACATAGATACACGCTCCTATGTGTTATAAAGATCCATTGTCAAAAGTTCTCCTTCCTAACTTATGAAAGGTAGAATTTGCATGAGAATAGGTCTGAAGTTATGCTCCACAGAGTGCCAGTGGGAAGGCAGTTGTGTTTAGCTAATACCTAGGCCTAACCAGAACTGTTGAGGAGGAATGTATATGTAGAAAAAAGGATTTAAATGTTCTTTTGTTCCTTTCAGCAAAATTGGCTTCATCGTGTCATTTTAGATGGATTTTTAACAAAACTATGCTTAAAGTGGTTGAGAGTTTCTGCTGGCTACAACATGGGCTTTAGAAAAATCCAGCATTAAAGAAGCCTTTCACTAAAATACTTAAATAAGTGGTAGGTCGAGCTGTTTTAAGAGTAGGTTATATTCCTTCACTTTTTCTGTGGGAAAAAAAAAGCACACACATTTTTTGTAGGTTAATCACATATATCATTTGAGACAGTCCAAAAACTTTACAATAATTTCATCATTTATTTCTAATTTGAACTTCTAGCCACAAGGCTTCATTTTGCTTTTGTCTGAGAGATTAGATTCCTCAAGTACTATTAATCTTCTCCCTGCAGAGATACTTCTCTATTGATGATACTTATCCAGCCCCCATTATCCAAGAAAGAGAAGAATGTGCTCAAGATCACAAAGATAACTTTGATAAAGAAGGCAACTGCCAATTGCTTCTGTGTAAAAGCTTAACATCTGGACCACTCTTTGTCTATGGAGATCACCATTTTGCAACCAGATAAGACTATTTCAAGAGGGAAAAATAGGAAAAAAAATCATAAGTTTCTTACCATATCATGTTTTATGCTGATTTTCTCAAAGGTGCAGAGTGAGGCTGGGCCTTATTATGCATGTCCTGTCCTGGACAGACACACGTAGACAGAACCTTTATAGCAAAAATTCATTTCTTGAGGTCTTTTGTATGGGATTGTATTTATGCGGTAAACAGGAGCTCTCAAATACATGGGTCATGTGCTGTCTAGATGTTGACAGGAAGCTCCACTGCAAGCATCTGTGTGACACTATCTTCAGCGGAATTAAACAGGATGTGCCACACCCTGATTTTGGGTAATTTGTATGACCCCGCTCACCTATGGCCCTATGCAATTCCTCCAGCGTATACATGGCCATTTATTATTGATTATCTCCAGCTGCATGTAGGAAACTTGTCTTATGGGACCCCATCTGCATAAGCAGGGACAGTTTTTACTGAGTATTTAAAATCTGCATATGACTTGTTCACAACCATCTTCCACAGCAGGAACAGCCTGGGGATATCCCTGCTGCAGACTGCTCCAGATATTCCCACTGAGATGCCTAATTAATGCATATGAAAAGTGCCTAACAGGGAGCCTGAGCACAGTGGGGCTTCCCCAGGGTGGACAGTGATTCAGGAGTGCTTGGTGTGTCCCCCCACAAGCTCCTTTACCACATTTTCCTTTCCTCTGTTGTGAAGGTGGCTATGAAAACTCCTTTATCTTTTGTTGGCCTGTCCATCATCTTGAACCAGCCTGGTGCGCAAACTACGCAGAGAAGGAAGCGAGGACGGACTGCACAGGGCAGGGATACAGGCAGAGCCCTGGTACACAGGTACACCACAGCTGTAACTATCAGTCAAACTTGAATTTCAGTCTGATATCACAGTTGTAGCTTCAACAATACAGAGAGTGCCCCACCTGTCAAAATTCTTGTGATTTATTCCAAAAGAGGATTTTTGCCCCTTACACCAGCACTCACTGCAGATTAGCAAATACGTACTATTTTCACCTTAGGAAAATACCAACAGTTGACAGAATTCTTAAGACCATTATTGCAATTGGAACAATATTAGTTAAATGAATGTAAAATGAGATATCATCTGCCTGGTTTCTCTCACTCTGATATCCATCTGCCTAAAGCGTAAAGTTCTCCTCTTTTCTGCTCATCGTCCTCAGAATCTGTATTCAAGAAAAGCCAACACCAAGAAACTAAGTGGAAATATTATGATAAATAATATGAAGCAAAGCAGGAGTTCAGTAACAAGGAATGAAGCAAATGCTTTCTCTATCACTGCAGGAATGGACAAGACAAAAAATAAGGACTTCCCAAGACTGCTGGAGAGTGGAAGGGTTATGGGAGAACAACCAGAGAGCAAGGGAAAGTTAAAATGGGAAGTAAAAATGAGACTATTTCAGCTGAGTGACTGAATAAAATGCTGGAAGGAGCTGTACAGTTAAATTGAGTCTGTGACAAACAGTTCAAAGGTGATATATCTCCCCTTACTTTAGGTATTTAAAATACTGTCCAATTCATCTTCCTTTACATGTAACAAAAAGAATTGTGCAGTTCCATGGTGTGATGCATCTTGCCTATTTCAGGTACTTTTTAGGATGTGATGAATTATCACTGCATATGTCATTGCAGTGATAATGACAGTGCAAGACATGTAGTACAGCAAGCACCACTGCTGTAGACGACTATGTGCAGCTATGCCATATTTGGCAAAGTAAACTCAATCCTCTGGAGCCCAAAATAGCAACATTTGCCAGCTGAGGGACACATAATGGAATTTAATCTTCACTCATCATAGTACCAATATAAATGGCCACTGATTAAAAATGTGCAGCTCTACCTGTCGGTATTTAAAACCATATCTTCTCTTCTGCTGGGTTTCCTTTGTACAGGTGAAATCTGCTGATTTACTGGGGCTGATTTACTGCAGTCAGACCTTCCTATTCTTCATCAGAGCTTTAGCCAACATCATTGGCAAGCTGTTATTTTAAATAGACAGCTGCTTCTTCCAATAGAACACTTTCATACTAGAATCAAATAGCCTTTGACGGGAAAACCCATTGTCCTAATTCTTGCAGACTGAATATTTTTGCTTTCCTACTCATATTGTTGGTCATCACATCTTTATAGCACAGGGCTTCAGTCTCAATAATTCTTCAAAAGGGCAGTTGTAATTCTTATAAGTCCTTTGAACTGTATTCCATAATTTATTCATGCAGAGAATCGGTTCTTTTCTTATGAACTTCAAACTGATGAGCTAAACAAATTCATGCAAATTTACCTTGCACAAGGTACTGACTTTCTAACATCTGTATCCAAGAAAATGTAGTCGTCTGGGAACAGATGCCACTGTAGCCATTGGTTTGAAGTTGGTCATTCTGCTACAGCTAAGATCTACAATAAAACTTTTTAAGCCCTTCTAAGCCTAGCACATGAGGTAATGGCCTATTAAAGGGTTTCTCTGATATTGTTTTCATATGAAAGCTTGTGCTATCAAGCTTGATTTGAGTCCTGCGGAGTTTTCTGCTTATTGTTGGTGATATTCAGCTTCTTCATTCGGTTGAAATTTTCTCTCATGTAGCACCCTCTGCAGCTGACAGTTGTAGTCAACACGTGGTTGTGCCATATGCTTTACCTGTTGCAGTACAGTTGTATTGGGGAGGCTTGGCATGAAAATGTTGTACCATCAAACAGCATAGTAGATGTCTGTTTGCCCTCATTTTCCAGAGCACAACACAGCACAATTTTAGCCTGGCAAAGAGTTTCCTAGGCGTGGCAACCAACTACAGCAGTCAGTCTTTCCTATTTTTCTCAAGACTTCAGCCTTCAGTTGACAAGTCAGCATTACTCCAAAGCACATCAGTCAAGAGACTTAGCTGTTTAATTCTAATTGGTCCAGAACAAGAATGCTGGCATATTCAAGCCTTTCTAGAAGGAAGGGGGAAAATGTTGTTCTGAGACAAAGGGGTAAGACTACATCAACCAGCTTTCTGCCACCAGTCCCACTTTTAAATTGCATCCATCAAGGAGCAATGGTATGACCCTTCTACATCTTTCTTTTCTCATCTCACCTGTGAAATCTTCAAGTGCAACATTCTTTTATTTTTTAGGCAAGAAGGTCACTAGAAGAAAGATAAACTTTTGTGCAGCCTACATCGAGCTATCCTATTGTGCTGCCTTGTATCTTGCTGAACCTTAGCTCCATCTCTTAAAAACTGTTGTGTAAAAAAACCCCAAACACACACAGATAAAAATGCTGAAATAAGAGAAGACAGAAAATTATAACCTGCTGAATTGAGAGCAGCTTTTTACCAAGTTGGAGGCTGTTGTGAACATTAAGTCTTTCAGTCTATTAATAAAAAGAAATCCCTCCTCTCAACTAAACTATTTGGATGGCAAGGCATGCAATAGTGTAAAAAAAAAAAGACTGTATCAGCAGTAATTCTTCAGTGCCCCTGCTGGAAACTATGTACTACCCTAGTTAATTTCAGATCGGGCTGGCACAAAGTAGCTGAAGGACCATCTTTCACCCCACCAATTCTGACACTTTTTGCACTATATTCTCTATTTTTTAAGAGCCTTTAAAGCAACCAGTCTATCTGTGGACTTAGGTATTGATCTGGGCTCAGCGGTGCTGAGACATCAATTTACTAATCAGTGTTTGCTATGCTTTATTTTACTTTTCATTTCTCCCTCTATGCAGCAAAAATAGCTCAATGATTTCAGAAGCAGTACAGCAGGTGATGTTATTCTGTACGGTGGCAGAATGAATTGCTCCCTCCAAGGTGTTTAACAGCAATCATTTTCCCAAGCATTTTATTACATGCAAGTTTTTCCTTTTCAGCAAGATTTTCAAAGTGGGAATATGTTGAGTACAGAGGAAGGAGGGCCTAGTCAGAACTGCTTGCCAGACCTCTGGGGATAGGAAAGGCTGAGCGATAAAGCTTGGAAAATTCAGACACGTCTCTAAATTAGCAAAATGTTTTTGGATGGCTGCCCCTCTCTGCTTACCTGGGCCTTCAGCTGGCGCTCCTCCAGCAGCACTGCAGCACTTCTCTGCAGAGCTGCTGCTGAGGGTTACTGCTTTGGGCTTCTACAATAGGGCTGTAGCAGGGACAAAGAGAGAGATCAGAGCCAATGCAGCAAGAAGGAAGAGAAGGAAAGGTCTTGCAGTAGCAGCATTTGTCTGAGATTTTGCTGATCTACTTAGCAGGACAAGCCCTCTGAAGAGCCTGCTGTGATTTTGAGTAAGTCACCAGCCCCAAGGTTTCCCTCTTTCCAATGCAGACCAAGCTGTGAGAGTAACTCACGTTGAAATTTACTGAATCCCCTCCTAACCTTCTCCCAAAAGGAAAGTTATTTTGAGTTAATGCTAAAGCCCTCTTTTTCCTGTCCCTCTTCCCCATTTTCTGTACCTTAATTTGAAGCACATACTAACCAAAATTAGGTACAGATACAAAAAGCTGTAGATTTCAAGATCATTTTTTGTCAGTATTTTGTGAAAGTAGAATTAACATGTTAATTTCAAAAATCTAAAAATTAAACACAGACTGTTCTTCTTCCTCATTTTTCTCTTACCTACTATGATTGAAACCTTCCAAAGATTAAAAACTGTTTCAGAAACTCAAGAGAAATGCACTCCTATGCATAAGTTAAGCACCTCATCCTGTCACCTGGCTTAAACTAACTAGTTTCTAACTCTCCTGAGGGATTAGAATGAGAAAAAGGAAAGACAGAAAAATGTGGTTAAGGCACTCATTATTTCAGAGGGAGAAGTACTTCTATTGAACAGGAAGGAAGTAATGCTGTGTATCTTGGTATATGACAATTGGAGGAATAAAAGTAAAGTCAAACTGTAAATTACCAAGGGTAGGAGTTTAGTAGGTGTAGGGTGAATTTGTTTTCCCCTCTAGTAATTCTAATTTCACCATGTGCTGAAGAAGCATGTCAAAACCTAATGTGCACCTGTTAAGGGCTGTCTGCATCTTGCTCTAAACTGGCATAGATTTCCTATGAGAATACAATGCTTCAAATAATTGCCTTCCCCAGCTGTACCTTGGAACATCAGCATAGCAATGCCCCAGATACATGCTATGCTCAGTCATCTGAGATGAGAACAGAAAGGTGAGAATGGCAAAATGAAGAATATGTTGATGAGAGGGCACTATCCTTTGCATATGGAGGATAACAAAAAATTGTCTTCATTCTGGGCGGGAAAAGAGCAGACAAGAGAGGGGACATTCAGCCAACCCTATTCAGATTCAGCAGCTTCATAAAGACAGCTCAGCTTGTTAAGGAATTTAGTTCTTAGTTTTATATGCTACTGTTGAAAATTAATGGCAAAAGATCGTGTTCTGGGGAATCACAACCCACTTCCAAATATTCACTCACTTTACCGGCAACATGCTAGAATACCCAGAAGAGTAGTTAAACAGACCTCTGCTAGCCTAACATAGAGCTACATGGCAAATTCTTAAAAACAGAAATGTGAGGATCTATTAACAAATGCAAAAAATTAAGTACTGTGTATCAGTTTGGAGATACACAGAAAAGGCAAAACTCTGTCCCAACTCAAGTTGTACTCACCAACACCAGTACAACCCACTGAGTTTCCATATCATCTCCAGCTAGTGTTGAAGAACAAATTCAGTGCAGGCAGCTCAGGGTGCAGCTGCAGGTTCAGTTCTGAGTGGGAGCCAGAGGCCAGGAACTGCCAACCCTTGGCCCCACAAAGGGCACAGGGACCTGTGGTGCCAGCCAGGGGACCAGACACTCAGACACAGCAGGAGCTGATGGCTCAGGAGGAACAGAGATAGTTTTGCCCTTGGACTGCGAGGGTATAAAAGCCCAGGGGTTCCTTTGTCGGGGGCCCCTCCTCAGAGGCACCAGCTGGAGCTGTTTCTGTGTTACTGCACTGTGAATAAATTGCTTTATGGAACATTACATCCGCGGTTCTTCTGAGGGAAACCTGGGGCCGAGCTGGTAAGGAAACCTTGTCTGACCATGTGAGAGTGGGGTGTGTGAAGGTGCCTGTTTCAAAGGGACTCCAGTCTCAGCAGCTGAAGTCTCTGGTAGTGGAAGTGTGACTGCCAGATTGCTCCTGAATTGTCAGACTTAACAGTGTTAAGTTTCCTTAACACTGGTACCTGCTAAATCTTGCTTGTATTTAATGAGATCCACTAAGTTCATGTTACGTGTGACTTACATGTCATTTACCAGGTTGGATATTTCATGCTCCCAAATTTTAATTCACATGTATTCAATGGATTTAGACTGACTGTACTTTAAGGTTGGTCCTTAAATCAGAGGGGAAATAGCAGTTCAGATTGCTGAGGACATTGAAAAATAATTTTCTGGGTTTTTTGGGGTTCAGTAAGATTCTTCCAACAGATCTGTTTCCCATCTCTTGTGACATGTTAGGCAAACAAAAACCAGATATTTAAGCTAGGCCAGGTAATGAGAGGTGATGATTTGCACACTGGAGGGTAGGATTGATCTTTCTACCATTTATATGTCAGCTACCTGAAGTAGTATTTAACTGCATTCAGAAGATTTTTAAAGGTCAGAAGCAACAAAAGTACAGCAAAAGACAATAAGAATCTGTAGTGAAGATTTCTGACAAAAAGTCAGCCACAGCAGATGCTTGCACAACCTTTTACTTTTCATTGCTCTAATACACACACACACAAAAGAAGACTCAATTGTCATTGTTGCAGTCAAGAATAATAAGATTCAGGAGAGAACCCCCATGTTTAGCATGCTGCTCTGTATCTATGAAACTCTCAGAATCAACAGGAGTTTCCACTGAATTTGTCGAGAAGCATTGAAGTGAGCTTTCTTCTCCCAGTCCTTTTTTTCTGTCTCATTGAAACCATTGGAACAATATGAGAAAGCTTTCTCCAAAGCATATGCTGCCTTGGATTTTTTCCCCCTGTGTCTCTCATTTCTGCTTTAATAGGGTGTACAAGAAGTGCATCAAGAGCTATGAATTGCTGTAATGCACCAGCTGATCATCTACAACATTAAAATACGTCTTTTGTACATCAACCATTTAAACACAGATCTCTAGAAGGCTGAAGTGTACTGTTTACTGTAATAAAAGTAAGAAGTAGAGTGAGTGCATGAGGCCATCCACAAGTATTTTTTCTAGAATGTCTGTTGTCAGCCCCTTTTAATAACTATTATTGATCTGAACAAGGGGATCCAGTGCACCCTCAGTCAATCTGTAGATGTCACCAAGCTGGGCAGGAGTCACTTATGTGCTGTAGGCTCTGAATAAGGATCTGGACAAACTAGATTGATCCACTGAGCCCAGCTGTATGAGGTTCAGCAAGGCAAAGTGCCAAGTCCTGTCTTCAGGTCACAACAACCCCATGCAGTGCTACAGGCTTGGGGAAGAGTCTTCAGAAAGCTGCCCAGCAGAAAAGGACCTTGGGGTGCTGGTTGACAGCACCTGAACATGAGACCATGTGTGCCCAGGTGGCCAAGAAAGTCAGTAGCATCCTGGCCTGTGTCAGCAACAGTGTGGCCAGCAAGACCAGGGCAGTGATTGTCCCCCTGTACTCAGCACTGCAGAGGCCATACCTTGAATCCTTTGTTTGGTTCTGGGCCACTCAGTACAAGAAGGACGTTGGGGGCCTGGAGCATGTGCAGAGAAGGGCAACAGAGCTGGAGGAGGGTCTGGAGCACAAGACTAGTGAGAAGAAGCTGAGGGAGCTGGAGGTGTTTAGCCTGGAGAAAAGGAGGCTCAGGGGTGACCTGATCACTTTCCACAGCTACATGAAAGGCAGTTGTAGCCAGGTGGGGGTCAGCTGGTTCACCCATGTGACGTGTGACAACACAGGGGGAAATGGCATCAACTTGAGCTAGGGGAGGTTTACGGTGGATATAAGGAAAAATTCCTTCACAAAAAGGTTTGCCAAGTTCTGGAATGGGCTGTCAAGGAACATGGATGGGCCTTGATCCCTGGAGGTATCTAATAGACAGGTAGATAAGGTGCTTAGGGATACGCTTTGGTGGGGGATTTGGCAGTGGTAGATCAACAGTAGAATATGATTATCCTTAAGGTGTTTTCCATCCTAAGTGATGCTATGATTTTATGTCTTAATGAGAAAATTAGATATCATCCAGGACTTCCCATAGGCAAATGTGGAAAAAAAAAAAATGGGGTGACAAGTAGCCAATAAACCACATTAATTTTTATTTACTACATTGCAATCTTCAACATCCTCACAAGGGACGCAGAGGAGCAAGTACCAGCCTCTTCAGTCTTTTGACCATTTGGAGCACTCAAGGAAACAGCACAGAGCTGAGTCAGAGAAGGTTTAGGTCAGATATTAGGAAAGTTTTTCATCGGCAGGGGGGTTGGGCACTGGAAAAGGCTCCCCAGGGAACAAGCACCAAACCTGACAGAGTTCAAGAAAGCATTTGGACAATACTCTCAGGCACATGGAGTGATTCTTGGGGCTGTCCTGTGCAGGGACAGGAGCCGACTCGATAATCCTGATGGATCCCTTCCAACTCAGCACATTCTATGATTCCATGAGAGGTAAGATCATATGAAGACTTCCAGTTATCACATACAAGTATGTTTTTCTTACAGGGATTATATAATCTTTTTTATCCATTTGGTTACATTGAATGTGCTACTGTGCCTATTCTGTTACATAATTCGCTTTTATTTTACATATGAACATAGCAAAAGAAGCACCCCATCCCACAATTGTGTTGTTTTGCAGTTGAAACTATGTGTACACATTAATTCTGTCTGGAAGAACCTGAAATCTTCATAGTCATGGACATTGGAATAGTTAACAACATCTCCTATCATAATGCATGACTTTGTTCGAGAGAACCACTCTTTGCTTTGGAAAGACACAGTCTTGGTTTTACAACTCTGCTTATCTTTGTTCTTCACATTTGTTTCCTATTTTCAGTCTGTGACTAGTTATTAAATATTTGCATGTTTCCTGCATACGCTTTATTGTAGCACAAAATTTTGCCATATTCCATCAAAATTGCTTCACTTTTTATGTACTCAGTGTGTTGTATGATTAAGCTGATGGTTAAATTATTTAGATTCTGGTGGATTTTTGAAACTCTTGTAATTTCCCAAGTAATTTCTGTGAAGCAGTACTTGCATCAAATGCATTTACTGTCCCCTCATCTGGCATCAAAGCTCACAGGGAGGCTTGTGTGTGAAAAAATGTATTCTGACTTTCTGTCTGGTGAGTTATTGTTGTACTCACGTGGAATCATTTACAGTAACTCAGATGAGATCACTTGAAGTTGCTGTCTACAAATCCAACCACAAGTAGTGGGACTTTTTCCTCAAAAGCCTACTGATAAATTCATTTCAGATTATACTTGCATGAGAGTGATGTATCCCAAGTACTTTCTAGTGTGAGAGAAAATGGTGGCATTATCCACAAAACCAAGACCAAATGTTTGAAAAATAATGATGCAATAAACAAGATAAACATATTCTAAGTCCAGTAGAGCCAGACACTATTTTTTAACTTAGCTCATGATATATTTTATATATGCAGAACATTTAGTTTAAAACTAGAACATACTGGTTAAATAGTTTCAACTAAACTTTACACAAGGAAACTAAGGTGCAAAATAGAAGCTCCGTGCAACAGAACAGAGGACAAACTCCTGTTCCTCCCAGCACAGATGCGATTCCACCCAAACTTTCATGTCTTCACAGTCTATATCTACCCAAATATAAAAGTCTTCTGAATTACACACAGTCATGGAGCTTACAAATCTGATTGTCTGACAAATATATCCTGCTCAGCATCAGATTACTGCACTGAATACGAGAAGTATTCAAGTTTCATTCAAAGACCTTGAAAAAGGGTAAAGGTCACAGTGGGAGGAAGATTTTACTTATCTATCACTGTAGGATATTTTTTCTCTTTTCTTGCTTCTGCCCAATGGCAGCCCTCAGATCTACATATAATCATTGGTGAAAAAAAAACAAGCCTACTTCTTTTTAGCCTTGGCAAGCCATTAAAACAGACTGGTTGGAAATAACAAGAATATATACCCTTAAATGCTTCCTGCATCTCCTAGACAGAATCACTTATTGCTGTAATTAAGGCCAAGAATAAAAGCTATAACCCTGCTCATGGTTGTGTTAGACTGTGGGACTGACTGAAATTTAAAAAGGCACTTGATGAACTACAGTTCAGGCAGTGACTGTGAGGAATATTTTCGCTACCTGCATTTCTTTTCCTATGTTTGGCAACATTTCTTCCAAATTTAGAGCTTTGGCTGCCATGGCTGCAGCTTAGTCCTGACAGCTCTTTGTTACTGCAACCCCCCCAGTCTGAACAGCTTCAATTTAGAAGATGGAAGTGAAATAGAAAGTTATCTCTTCCCACTCATGGCACTGCCTGAGTGCCTACATGGTAACAAAACATTTCCTATACCAAAGCAGTCAGAATGTTCTATAAACTGTTAAGCACCATTTCTTTAGAGGAATGCCGTCATCTTCAGAGCCCCTGGAATGAGTACAGGCTGTTTGTGAAGAGAACAAACTGTTGTTTCATTGTGTCTTTTTTAAAATAGGCAAAATTCACTATTTTGACGCACATCACAAAATATCTGAACAAATTATGTTCAGAAAACAGGTTCATTTGCTTTGAGTAGTTTGTATTGACTGTTTTGGTTTAAGTTAAGCCTATCCAGTCACAGTTAATATCTCAGGTTCCTGTCTCTTAGTCCTCACAAACATATATATCACAGCCTGGAAGATATTGACCAAAACAGAGTTTTTTCCAGAGAGTCTTTGGTAAGTGGCTGCTTCTTCTTATTTGCAATCCATAAAACAAGAATTACATATTTGTCATATTTGGACAGCAACAAAGCTTTGTCTCCACACCCTTTGACAAAGAGCTCTGCCATGGGTCATGGCCTTGTCTAAAAAGCTAATTCAAGCAGTAGTGACTTTTTTTTGTCGCTGTGCCTTCTTAGACAAAAATCAGATTAACATGCATCTGTCTTCTATCTCTAAGGCAGATCATTAGCCAAATTCTTTTTCCAGAAAGTTTTATAATATCCAGACTGAACCATTCATAAAGAAACTCATTGCACCAGGGACTTCTTCATTAAGAATAATTATGCAAAACAGCATGCCACATAAGAGACTGAGACTACCAGGTGGGTAGCCTGCGATGCAGGGTTGATTCTCCTAATTTCTGGAAACTGATTAACATTCTGCTGCTGGCTTAGAAAGAACAGTAGATTTACTGTTATCCTTGCCTTAATTATTATTTTGTCTATTTTCATAACTCAAATAATCAAATTAGGACTACAGCAGATATGTCTAGGTTCAGATCTCTCTACATTTTTGTAAATCATTCCAGCACACACTATAGCTCAGTTTCCCCTTTTTAATTACTTGTGTCCAATTGCGTGCATACATTATATGACATTATTCATTGTATGTAGGAACTAATCAAGCCACATTCCTGAGACAGACAATCATGCTGGCCCTTTCATTGTAATAGGCAGCAATTCATATATACCTCCATGGGGAAACACAGTCTCCATTAAAATCTGACGCACTTTTGAAAGCCCACATCAAAACTGAAATAAATAACTCTGCCCAATTCAAGAATTAGCAAGTATAAAATTTATTTCGTGTCCGAGAGTTCGGACACGCAATGCCACGATCGAAAAGAGAGACAGTGCCAAGCCCGGGATTGGCACTGGGTGAACCTAGGTCTGACCTCCATCGCATCAGACCTCCCTCTGTTCACGCTAGCTGCTTCCAGCGGCTGGCTTTTATACAGTTTTTCCCCGAGAGTCTGGATCTTAGGTATTATTTTTGCCACTCAGCATATTCATGGAGCTTGCCATTCATGAAACTGAGGTGGACAAAGCGCATCCTGCTCTTGATTAATCTCCCATCACCAGAGGATGTTATCTGATGGTTGGTGATGTTCCATATCTCGGTTCTCGATCCGGTCGTTAACGCCTGAGCAGGGAGGAGATTTTCAGAGATGGGAGATCAGCTCTGCCGGGAAGTCCTCCTTGAAGATGCAGATTTCGGGAGCCAGTCCTGATGAGCCATCAGCTTTTTGTGGCTCTGTTTTTGGGATGTAAATCTGTTCCTGGCCGAGGTTATGTTTTTCTCTGGGCATAGCTCTGGTTGTCTCCTTTTAAACTGGTCATAACTTAACTTAACTTTAACATATTTTAATATATGTTACATATTTGAGCACGAATTCTTTTTCTTATTTATAACAGTACCCCTGCACTTACACAAGTAAACCATTGCTGGTGGCTGGGCTCTGGTGATCCTGAATCACATTCCTGGGGCTGTGGCACAACATCTTCAGGTCAGCTTCCAAATACATTTGTCAACAGCATGACTTGCGGGTCTATGCTGCTTTTGGGCCAAGAGTTCAGCATCACTGTGGGCAGCTCTGCACTCTGTCCAGTGGAAAACCTAGGCTCTCTCACAAATAGTTCTGATCTGAATTTAGAATGCATTTGGTTCGCCCTCCATGGAAATTTTCCCTTCTCAGGGAGAGGGGGAAACTACTAGTATGAAAAATTTAGAAAATAAATGCATGTATACAGCTTGTAAAAACTAGCTCTACTTAAGTCATCAGGAATCAGTTTAGCAAATGAGCAAAGATTCAAATAGTGTCCTAGAGACCTTTTGTTGGTGGTAGTCTTTGTTGAGAACAGAGTTTAATTTTACAAAATATTACCTGAAACAGCTAGCCCGCTTCTCTGTGGAGCAACATGTGGTGCAAAGGCATCTCAGCTTGATCCAAATTAATTTTAGAAAAGCAAAAATTCATACCTTTTCATTCTCTTTCAAGACACAGCAGTCAAGAAAAGAGATATGTAGAACAGTGAGATATGTAGAAAAGTTCATGGGTATGTTTTCCAGACATATTTTTGAGCTTTTCTTCTACCTGAGGAAAACCAGGAGCAAGAGTGACAAGAAGGATGGAAACAGTGCTATCCGTGATAAAAAGTAATAAGAAGTATCTGTAGGCAAAAGTTGAATAAAATGTTAATAGCAATTTTTTGCCTCCCTCAGGCAACAATGTTACTACACTGAAGTAATGATTCTGTGACTGACTCACTGAAAACTGAATTTTATTTTTTAGATTGTATTGTTTTAGAAACTGGATCTTGTGTTCAGACCTCAAGCTTTACAATCTGCTCAAGAATGTCACATTACAAAAGTTACAATGAGCTTATGGTTTCTGAAGTCAACAGGAAATATAAATAAGCCATAAAGATCACTTTTAAGGAGAGCTTAAAGAGGTAGGAAAGCAAATGCAATTATGACAGCTTGTGGGAGATTATTTCAGTGTTTTTGCAGCAGTCTGTGCCATAAATCTTCCACTCTAAGTGGTTTTGTTTAAAAACACACTTCAGCTAGGTGTCCTTTTGCCTTTTTATACTGTGAAACATTTTGGTAGATAGAACTACTTGCTCAGATAAACGGAATTTTCCTTTTTTTTCCATGCTCTGAGGACATTGTGTTACCTATTTTAAAAGCATGATTCATTTTATTTCAATGTTCCAATCAAGGTCATGGATGTAATGCCATATTCTTAGCAAACCTTGTTTAAAAGCCTGTGTTTCGTTCCATGTGCTCTTATTGAATGTAATCTCGTTGTTCAGAAGCACAGTGTCAACACAAACACGAGAAAAGGCTTTCTCCAGTCTGGTATAACAACACGGCACAATTGCGTGTGTAAACATTTACAGATTGTTTACAAGCTATTAACATATAACTTTTAATTTCATTACTTGTAGAGAGATTAAATAGATAATCCCAACCAAATGGATGAAAAACTACTTGGCTTAATATACACTGAGAAATAACCAAGAAAAAAGTGTATTTCGACGCCTGCTGCCTTATCTTTTTCTCTGATTTATCTGCCTCTGTATACACAGCAGTGGATTACAGCTGCGAGCCTTTCAGCTCTGTCAATCCTTCATTCCCAAGGCCTTTCAGATAGGTAGACAGGTAGATAGACTGAAAAATTATTGTAAATTTTTTGAGAGAAGGATTCCTATTGCATATTTCCATGCCTTTCTTGGAAGCCAAAGTCACACCAATGCTTCCAGAAAAGTTGCCTAAGATTATAATAGAATTATTAGTAAATTTTATTTACTCTCTTGTGTTACATATCAACGTTTCAAAGAATTATCTTTAAATGAAAAATGAATTATGAAGACCTTTTTTTGAGAGCACAACGAAGGTGAAAAACAAATAATGATGCTATTAACTTTCTCTGCTATGACAAGGCGGTTAGTTGTTTGCTGAAAGTATCACCACTGAAAGAATCTACACTGACTCTGTAATTATAATTGTTTATTTCTGTGCAACATTGTGATGCATCAGATACATAAAAATACAGCCTTATTTCTGCAGCTTTATCCAAAATTTCCCAGAAACAAAATACTGAAAAACAAACCAGCTGGTGATGGATTATGGTCTCTTACTCACTCAAGAAGCTGAATTCAATAAATGTCTCTTAAATAGGTAGCATCATACACCCATGCTAATTCTGCCCACCACAAAACACTACAGAATCACAAAGCAGAGCATAGCTGCCACCCTCGGGTCTCTCAGTTGGTCTGGTTGTTGATGCTGTTTCAAAGTCCAGGGCCTATGACAAGAAAATTTTGTTCTCGCCTGTATTGATATCATGATACCTCTCCCAGACAGCCTGTCTGGTTGTGTGAGCTGAACGCAAGTGCTGTAAAACCACATCTGGAGACGCACAGCACCGTAAAAAGCAGCTCTAAACTGCTTAGAGTCTGCTGTGCAGATGTCATGCCTTAGCAGATCTTTAATGATGGCAAACAGCACGCAGCAAGATGAAAATACAAAACCAAAGATAACAGCAGTAAAAGTCAGTGTTGAAAAATAGGAGGTGGGGGAAGGGAACAGGGGGAAGGGAATACAGCTGGGGGAAAAAAAAAAAGAAAAACAAAAAACTAAGAATTTCACTGTGAGGTTTTTAAATCACCTGTCAGTGCACTGAGTTGCCTTAGAAGGTGGCATGGTTTGGTATCTCCATGGGTACAAGTCATTGCTCATTCTTCACCAACAATCCTCCCCTGGCCTCCAGTATGTTGAACTCTTCCTGTACACCCTGAAACATTGAACTTAAAAAAGATATCCTTGAATTTCACCTTTATTTTCTGTATGTTTAAGTCCTTTCCATTTCAGTTACATGAAAATGCCACAGGTTAGTGATGGTGTGGCTAATTTTCCCATTTGCTTTGCCTCAGAACTAGCTACTGCCTCATTGTCTCTGTTCTTTCTGTTTAATTAAATCATTCTGTTGTCTCGTCTCTTTTTCTTTTTAAGTAGATCTACTTCAAATATTTGGTAAACAAATTCTAAAATTAAACAGTTGGGATTTTTTCCTGTAGATAGAATTTATATAATATTCATAATGCATTATCTATTGCTCATGTGTAACACAGCACTGTAATTAAATTATTTTCCAAAATTAGCTTTGGTTATGTAGTAGCTGGAATGCAAGATCTAATTTAATATTAGATTAGTGAAACATCTCCTCCAGGGATAGACGTTAGAGAGCTAACAGAACTCCTCCACTGTACTTACAAACGCTGCGAGGATTGGCACGCTCTGCTGACTGCGGCAGGCAGCAGTCAAACTACTTGGTTCCTTGTTCACAGTCCCAGAAATTGAAAAGAAACAAGGAAAAGAGATATCCTCTGGAGCAAACAGTGTGAAAATGAATCTTTGTGTACCAAATAAAACAGGAAAAAAACATGTCATGGCTTTTTTGCACAGGTCTAAATCCAAGGTTTGTGGTGAGTGCCCAAATAATTTTATAGCCAATGCATTTGAAGCAGTTCTCCCCATTTTCCTCATCCTCATATCCCTCACATATGGGTCAGATCATACAACCCAAAAGACGCTGGGAGTGTCACAAGAGTAAATCAAGCTGGAAAAAGTGCCAGTACCTACCTGGAAGGGAATGAAGACATGGGAGCTTGGCCCAGCTGCTGTGTATGGTGGTGACTGTGGTGATTGCAAACCTGCCACTGAACACAGGTGGGGATCCACAGAGGGAGAGAAATTGCTGTGAATTAATGGATGTCTTCCACTAGGAGGGACAACTCTAAAGATTTTAAAAGCCTCACAAATACAACTCCCCAGTAATAAAATTGCCACTTAATGTTCTGCAGGCATGTTTGTATCCAGCTAATGAAAATACAAGCAGAATATTAAAGCAATAAGGATTTCCATGAGCCACTTCTATTCTGAGGTAAAATTGCAAGAAAATGTTCGTGTCTAAGCAGTTGATTTTGCAAACCAAAATGATCTGCAAATTTCCAAGTGCTGCACAGATATTTTAACATTAGAACACAAGCACTTATACTAAAAAGAAAAAAATATTTTAAAAAAAGTTGAACTCTTTAGACTTTGTAGATGAGAAAATCCAGTTAGGAGATAATGTCTTATTGAGACAGGTGCTTCTCTTATGCTTAAAGCATGAATGATAAATATGATTCTTCCTGAAGTGTATAAAAAATGAAGCCCCAGGACAAATGGGAGAGGCATGCTGCTTCACTTTTAAACTTTCATCAGCATTTCCAGAAACCCCTCCTGCCAAAGTTTCATTCCCTCTTACCCATTTTTGTGATATGAAGTGTGGAAAGCTGTCTCTCTCTAAAATTCTGTCCTTATGTCATGTCATTTCTGTGCTCCACATCACTGCATTAGGTCCCATTTAAGGATTCTCGCAATATATGACATTATTACAATAGCTTCTGTGCTTTTCTTTCAGGGTGAATTTTAAGGTGTCACATGCTCATACTTCTGTTTACTCTTATGATGAGGAGAATATTTTATCAACACTCATACAGCACTGAAATACTCCCAGGGTATGAGAATAATTTTGTCTACATTGCTAAAGTAAATTACACAGGCGGTAGTGTGTTTTTAGAATAGCAGTTGAATATGCGGGATCTGCGTTAGTAATGCTTTTTCAACTCATTCCAGTTCATTCTCAACAAAAATAAATAGCAATTTTTGAAATAATTCTTTTAGTTGCATAACTCTTCATGAGTCTTCATTTAGTGCCAAATGATTGTTGCAGGTGGCAGGGTGCATTGTCTCCACAGTGCTATTCATCCCTCCAGGAAAGAGACGTGCTGTCCTTTATTGAATCATGCATCTGATTTCACATGCATACATATCTGCCCACGGATCTACTATTGCAATCTGCAGAAATGCTCCCTTTCAGCTGCACAAAAGCAGAAATCTTACAAAAGGATGTAAATTGCCCTTCTGCTAAATGAAGACTCAATGTAATCTTCTGACTTGGAGTGTTTCATGTTCCTTGGTGCATGGAAAATTTCTTCTGTGAGCTATCAGCTGAACAGGGGAGCAAAATTCCCTGTGAATGCACAAACCAGATAATACTACGGCTCCATTCTGGGGCAACAAACATTTCAGGTGGACACCATCAAATTATTAAGGCTGCTATTGGGTATGATCAAGTAGAGGCAAGTATATGTTTCTAAAATTTAGGTCCAGAAGGCACCCACGTAATCTGCTGTATCAGACCTTTTAGCTAATACAGTTGCTCTCCTGCATTTTGAGGTGCAGCAACACTTAGAACAATCCCTGGATAATTTACAGGTATAGGTATGCTTCCTGGATGTGTAGACATGTTGATCTGACAGTCATCCCCACTCTGAGCTGCATATCTAATTTACCAGGAATATAATGAGGCAGAAGTTCATCTTTACCTCCCATCACCAGCTATGGGAGGAAAATATATCTTTACAAAATAGTCCATTCTTATAAACTGAATGATAATATAACTCAGAAAACCCAGTTTCAGCATTGTCTGCTTTTTTACAGCTAGCTGCCTTTCTGTTTTGACATCTGAAGAAAATGATGACGCAGTATATACAGTGAATTAAATGTAATAAGCAAATCTTTGCCAAAAGACCCAACTGCATTGACAACTGGCTGTTCAGGGTGTCATTTGAACAGCAGAAAAAATTCAGGATGCTCAGAAAACATGCAAAGTGGTACTGTATGATAAAACTCACTCTTTTTTTGTCCACTGGGAAGACTTCTGGTCCTACTATTGAGAAAGACCCGAACAGATTGTGTCCAATGGTTATTGCAAAGTGATGAAATGCCTACAGCTAAAAGCCCAGGACCTTGCAATTTTTTTGACCCGCAAAGCCAAAGATTATTGTGCCTAAGATTATTTATTGCCTAAGGTACGCCATGCTAGGCACAAAGAACTATCCTGTTTATATAAAGCTATCACTGCCTGTCTAAAAAAGAGTCAGTCTTCGAATAAGTTGAAAAATAAACAACTTCAAGAAACATGCATTGTTTCCTCTCTCCAGTGCCTCTTACTTTATTTTGCACTACTTCTAACAGAAACAAAATGCTGAAACTGTGGCAAACTGGGACATTTTATTACCTAGAACATCATAACAGCACATGCATAGTGGCAAACCTCAATTCCAATTTCTCACATGCATTTAGTTTTATTCCTTGGTGCTGCTTGTACATAGGGAATTTACTTTGCACTTAAACTGGGAAATCCATTGCTCAAGCTGCTTCAGACCCTTTGAAATCTCTGAATCCATGACAGTCTAACAGCCTCACTAAGATCCAACTCCATTTCTGTAGCTGCTGATTGGGAGTCTGAATTTACATACAGGTTTCTTCTGTTTTCTGCTGTAGGTATTCAAGATTTCTTTTAAAGCATTATCGTAGTTGCTCTTGTTTTTATTAACCAGCCGTGCTGCCTCAGATTTACAGTTTTGATGCTACTAAACAGTTTTCACTTCAGACACCTAAGGATGTTTCAGAAGCTCCACAGCTTTATATTTACCTCTGTAAAAGGAGTTACTGGCAGCTTCTTCCAGCGTGTCCTGTTCTAAGCCTCTTGATTGGGCTTTTTAATTAACACATCCCTTCCTAGTGTCTGACATAGGCATGTGGAAACAGATACATATATTTAAGGGGTTCACAAACAGTTACCAGTAAAATAAGTCATAATAGGATATATACATGTTCAGTATAATTCACTTACTGACCATGGTGCATATGTGTGGAACCTCAGACAGCCAAAGCATTGTGCCAAAATTTAAGGTCCCAAAATTAAGGGAACTAACAAAAATTCTTGAAGGGAAAAAAAAGTAGTGTGGTAGCCATGAAATACAGAGGCACAAGGAAAGTTGAGCTGAAATTATTCCTGTGCCACTTACAAAGATTCTCACCTCTTCAACAGCTTTTTTTCAATAGCAGTCATAAGATCAAAACAGCTGTCTTCCTGCCTGAGAAATGGAAGCTCATTAGCCACCCCAGCCCATTGTCAGTGAACTCTCCATTTTCCCAGATCATGTTCCTACTTAATTTCCTAACTATGGAAAGAGACCAAAGTATGTAAACTCAGAGCAACATGTGAAAACCATGTGAATGTGAAACCCATTTTAACTTCCTGAAACCACACCAAAAAAAATCACTTGCAAAATCAGCAGCAGATTTCTAATGCACATCTAATACATCCCTCAGGAGTATGTTGCTTTGCTAATGACTGTTGAAGATCCTTGGAGTGGATCACACTGACAGAAAATACAATTAGTAGAAGACCATAGGCACTTACAATGGACCATTTAGGGCACAACCAAGCTTTCTCCAGTCTCAGGAGTCCTTTCTTCACAGTGGCCTTCAGTGATCTTCAAACATGGGAAAACCTTCCCTGGTGCTTACCAAAGTTCCAAAAGAACTTACAGTTCAAGGCTTTCCAGAGAAAGATGTAATTTTGTGGTAGTACATACTAGACTTAGTAGCGTTTTCTTGCATGAACTTGTCCTGTCTCCTTCTAAACCGATGAAAGCCCAGGAAATCCCATAGCAAGATATCCACAGCTCCATACTCACAGCAAGACATCCACTTACGTCTTGAAAAGTCACCTCCTTTTCTTCTTTTGAACCTGTCTCCTATTGACTTCATGTGATACCTGTTGGAATCCAGAATGCAGAGAATATCTCTCTGCCTGTTTTGAAGGATTCTACCCCCCTGGACAACACTGTCTTTGACCTTTGCCCATGGAGAAAATTACCTACCCTTTGGGAAGAGTTGGAATCTACACTGGTGTGAACTAGATGATAGAATGTTATGTAAGATTATCACAAGGTGAAAATTTAGGGTCTTTGGGCTTGTTCATATAGTAAGTAGATAAAAGTAAGAAACTTCAA
>VZTI01001029.1:0-18412 GCA_013397865.1 Struthidea cinerea | reverse complement strand
CAGAGCTTTCGTTCCAGTCCCAGAGCCCTCGGGGTCAGTCCCGCAGAGCCCTCAGGGTCAGTCCCACAGAGCCCCCGGGGTCAGTCCCACAGAGCTTTCGGGTCAGCCCCACAGAGCCCCCGGGGACAGCCCCAGAGCCCTGTCACGGCCTCCTGACAGCCCGGGCTGCCCCAAGGGCTCCGTCTGTGGAGTCCTTTCCAGGCACGCTGCGCAGGAGAATCCCAAACACCAGCCTGGATCACCAAGAGTGTGTCCTGACCTCCCGTTAATGTTCTGAATTAGGAAAATTCTCCCAATCTGTTGATAAAAACCCTCTCAATATGTCGGTAAATGCACTGTTACAGTCTGCTGGGCTTTACATTCGAAGTATTCATAGTGTACACTGTGATTTGTGTATTCGATACAAACTTCTATATATCTAATTATTAGATTGCATTACGTTAAATAATTCTATTTTATATAAGCATTTCTGTTCTAATGCAGATAACATTTTTATGTTGCATGCTACGTAATCGAAATAGTAAAAAGACCACATTTAGTCCTAGCTGCTTTAAAAGCAGCTTGTGTTCACCTCATGATTCCTTGCTGGAAAATCCCTGTCCGTGGCAGCCCAGGGCACCACCACTGCCTTCCCTTTCCAGGGTGTTGCCCTGAGTGAATCTGTAACAAAGCAACTGTTGAATGTGAGTTACAGAACTGGGAGAATCTCTCAAGTCTCATTTTTTTCTCATTTAATGAAAGCTTGATTCATGTAGTGCAACAGACAGTGAGTGACCTGTTACAGTGGACAGTGGATGATTTCACAAATTCATGGAGTGTTTTCTGTGTGCTTTAAAAAGTCTTATGCAGTTCAGTCACTAATTTACAAGTTGCTGTATTATTTTTTTCCTATGATATACAGATATTTTGACTTGTAGGTAAATTTAGCCATTACACATCTCAATGTAGAGAATTCAAAAGGCTTTTTTAAAGTCCTGAATAGCCCAACACAGAAAGGAACAGTACAAGAGACGTTGTACCTTGCCCTGAGCATACTGAAATAAAAGCTCTCCTGGAAGTGTTGGGATGCAGCTCACACTCATGATTTTCCATGTTTAGCTGTTCTAAACGAGCTCCAAAGCACCACCGCTTTCTCAGAAACTGGTCAGTGGGAAAACTGTTTCTTACTAAAGTGTCCCAGTGTCTCTGAGCCTCTCTTCTGGGCAGCAACACCATTGCACTGAGTGGGGCATACACAGAAATAAAGGATGAATTCTACCAAAGACTTAAAATGTCAAAAAATCCATTATTGAAGTCATTTGTGTCTCCTTTGGGATAACTGCAGGTTGTAGTGCCTAGTCCCAAAGCTCCTCTCCCCACTTACAGCTGGATTCTGTTATTTTCCACTCCTGTTCTCCCCAGGAAACCACTCCCTGGCACAAATTTAAAAACCCTTGATAGGGGCATTCACCTGGAATTGTCTGTGCTGGCACCTGTGGAGCTGCCTGTAATGCCCACTGGAAACAACCCCATTAGACAGGTGCAGCTAAACCATCCTGTGCCCAGGGAAGGCAGTGTGAAAGCCTGGACTAAAGTTCAAGGATAAGGGGGAAGATTCTCAGCCTGTTTTTAAGGGCTTCCCTGCAGGTGGATGCTCTTCAGGACCAGAGCCCTGAGGACCTGCCTTTCTCCAACTATCTGCCCTTCAGTGCTTTTTTCACAGCCCATAAAAGCTGCTCTCCCATGGCTGATGATGCTCATTTCAACATCTCTGCCTCTCAGTATAACAAATTTCCTTCCCTGTTCCAACAGGGAAAAATAAATTCTTGGTGGCAAAGTGCTATCCATGCAACCTCTGAGCTCTGAGCCCTCGCCTGGTGTTCACATCAGCACCTTTTCTGGGGAGAACATCCCTGTGCTGTGCCCTGGAAGTGGATGAAATCCAGCCTGCTCAGCCCAGGGCCGTACAGAGTCGGAATGATCACAGGCCCTGTGCTTCCCGGCCGGTTTTCGTGCACACCGAGAGTTGAGCTTCGGCCCTGCCCACCCTGGGACAACAGGTGGTAGCAAACAACGGTGCATGAGGGAATTGGTTCTCCTGCAATGAGACAACCCGACAAACTCACTCCCAAAAGCAAAGTCAGGCTGGAAAAACCCCCAAACCAGTCGGTAACAAAGTAAGACTGGAGCGAGACAGGTCAGGAAAGGGACAAATGGCACTAGGAATGCATTTGCTGGGTCAGGGAGTGTCTAGACGGGACAAGGAGTCACAGTTCCCTAGTCCCTGCTCGTGTGTGAGCAGATCTCAGCACAGGCACCTCCCTGGGGCTAGGCCAGCTCAGCAGCTCCACAGCTGGGCCAGGGCCTCCACAGCCAGAGCCCCTTTCTCTACAGCATCAGTTCCTGGGCCCCGTGTGCTCTTCGGAACATACAGAGGATGTGACCACACGGGATGAGGAGTCCCACGGATACGCCAGCACTGGCTGTTGTGTCTTGCCGGCTTCAAGGGCCCTGATAACGCAAGGGCTGTCTCTGGTGGAACATCTCAAAGCCCTTGGCAGGTGGCAGCAGAGTGAGATTTGCTGAGGCCACAAGGAAGGGGAGGGAAGATTCACGTTAGGATCTCGCCCTTTTGTTTTGTTTTTCCATTTCTGTCCTTGACACAGAATCAAGAGTCTTCAAGGTGCCTCCTTGCTTGGTGCCGTGTCCCCCTCCAGTGCCCCCTCAAGACATTTGCAAAATCTTTCCTTCTCACATCCCCTGCCCTTTTTTCACTGTTTGTCCTCCATAATCAGTGATGTGTTTTTCACATTGTTTGTTCTTCCTCTAGCCTTCTCCCACCTTGGTCTGGATTAGGACCAGCCTGGGGCCCAGAAGGGGAATGGCAACCCCCATTCTAAGGCCATTTAGGGACCTCTCTGATCAGCCTGGGCTGTAATTAGGATGGCCTCAGCCTTGTGCTGTCTTACTCCTTCTCTTATGGTCTGTCAGAAATCCTGGGAGACAAGAACTGGCTATGAAACAGTGACACAGTGACCAGAGGTGAACCTCATCTCTCCCACAGTCCAGGCAGGCTGGTAGAGGTTGCTCAAAGCAGATGCAGATAAGATCCAATTATCTTCTCCATCCTTCCTGATCAGTGCCTGACCTCTCGGTGTTGTGCCCTGTCATTTTTACACCCTTGGCTTGGCAGTCCTGTTCCTGACACACACGAGCACACAGCAGGCTCGGCCCTGAATCCACAGCTTTCCTCACACCCAGAGGGATGTGTGCTCCTGGGACCCAGGATAACCCCCCAAACCTGGGAGTTTTATGCTTTGATCCACCAAATCAGCTGGAGCTGCACAACTGGAACTTGCAACTCTGTAGTTCAACCCTTTGTTCTTTTTCCCTGGGCACTTAAGAGAAATGAAGACAGATGAGTATCGTGGTGTTTCTGCGCCACAGTGGAAGGAGGGAGGAGTGTCAGAAGAAGAAATTACATTCATCTTTTTCCCTCCTAAGGGCAAAAGGCTCTGATCTCTCGGTACAAAGGTTTGAATTTGTAATTAATCATAATCTGTGCCATACGAAGCAGAGTTCTGGTAACCTTCTACAGGCCTTTAATTGTTAGTCCAATACAAATATCAATGTAATTTGTCTGTCTTGTTGAGGGCTAATATTTGGCTAGTGATTATTTCCTGTAATCTGTTGTCAGAGGAGCCCTCAGTGTGAAATTCACGTTCTTTCTCCAGCCGTGCCAGCAGCAGGTATGGCCATATATGAGTGGCTCCTGAAAACAGTCTAAAGTCTGCATATGATGAATTTATTATCCACCAGCTGTGTGTTGCAAGACTGGTGTCTCAGGATGCTGCTGTCAAGTGTCTGGCTGTTTCTGTTGTAGTTCCCTCTCCCATCACCCCGTTCTCATCACACTTCTCTGACTGGGAGCCCCGTTCTGAACCTGGGGGCTGCTCCAGAGGCAAAATTGGTAGGTTTTCTCCCATTTTCCCATAGCTCCTCTGTGGGAATCCCATAGGCACTGACACCAGAGGGATTCATGTGCAAAACACCCTCACTCAGTTCAGGTGTTCCTGGGAGCTGGGTGCTTCACTGTTGAGGTCATTCCCAGCATCCCTGGGTGTCTCAGTGCTGCTGTTACGTCTGAGGCGCATAAAGAAAACGCCACAGAGTCCAGGCTCATGAACAAGTGGAAGCCGAAGCTTAAGCTTTAATAATTTTCTGACTACTTTTATAGGATAGATCGCAGAAGTGTGTTGAGTGGCAATAGGAAATTGGTTCCTCGGCCATCCACCCCTTGAGAGGATTGGCCAAGTTCTAAGATACCGATTCCAAACTATTTTCAAAGTCAAAGCCATAACAATCTTGCAAAACAGCCTGCGGGTGCAAGAAGTTTATGGAACTGTGACCTTGTTTAAAATAGTTTACATAGGAAAGACAGTCTGCTCACAGAATATTGAGAAAAGGCTGAAGAATTTCTCCGCTTCTAGCTTTTTAGCGCCTACATCTCACCTTCATCTTCCTTGTGCTTGTGGGGAATGGAGGGAGAGCAGAAGGTGGGAGGTGTCCCTGTGGCACCTGAAAGTGTGGCCCTGCCTACAAGGGTCCCTTCTTCATGGCTTCTTCTCTCCAAAATACAGGATCAGAGAGCATTGCAGAGGTTAATGTTCTCTTCCATAGGATAGGGGGAAGAAAGCAAAGGGATGAAGAAGTGATGTCTCAGTGAGCAAATCAGTGAGCTTTGAATGGGTGATTTCCTATGGATTTTTAGCCCTCCAGCTACAGCTCCTAAGGATTTTAAGTCCTCTGCCCTGTTAAAACATGAAAGCTCCAAAAGCTATTGGCATCCAATCATGGCACAAACTAAAAATGCCTCTCAGTCAGGCGGGGCATGGGTGATGTTAGCAGCTCCCAGGAGCTGATCAAGCAGCTCATCCATCTGCTGTGCCTCAGCACCTCCTTCGGAGCCATCCCAGCCACTGACTCCTGCGTTTGGATCAAAATGGGACCCCCTGACACATACGTAGAGAACTGCTGAACTCACTGTGGCTGTTTCTGTGCATCAGAATGTGCTGGGATGGGTCTTCTTCCCACTCTTTCTTTTGCAAGATGTGAGGCAATGTCCTCATATGCCTCGTGGGTCCCCTCTGGGCTTGGTCTTTGAAGTGCCCAGTGCAGGACAGCAGCCAAGCACAGATGCACATGGGCTGTACTGGCTCTCAGACTCCTGCTTTCTCTTCTGCCAATGGATTCCTTCCTCCATGGTCCCTCCATGTGAGCAGGGGCTCCCAGCATGGCTCAGAGTGGGTGTTGGTACAGCTAGAGATCACACATGCTGAGAGAAATGGGTATCCTTGGGCTTTGAAGGTGTTTGTTCTTCTGCCCAGTGGCACCAGCTGATGTTATGTGGGCTTATTGCATCTCCAACATGGTCACAGACTCCAGCCAAAATTCTCTCTTTGCTTCAGGTAGGGGAGGCAGGAGGTCCTGCCTGCTGCTGAGAAAGCCACAGGAGGAATGCCATCAATTTTGTGCCCACAAAAAACACTAATTGCACTCTGAACCCAAATTTCTCATTTTGTTCAGTTTAGAGACTGTACGAAAGGGCTGTCATCTCGGCTTCTCCTATGTGTGCTTATATAAAACCAGCTGATCCCTCCACATGGAGTGTCTAGATCCAGCTGGCACACTGCTGGGTTAATAACATTGTGCTGCTTTGGGCTGGGGTGGGGTTAACTCTCCTCGCAGTAGCTGGTGTAGGCTGTGCTTGGGATCTGTGCTGGAAACAGTCCTGATAACTCAGGGGTGTTCTAGTTCCTGAGCAGGGCTGGCACAGCCACGGCTGTTCTGCTCCTCACTCCTCCAGCAAGAGGAGTTCACAAGGAGCTGGAGGGGACACAGTGGGGACAGCTGAGCACAGCTGACCCCAGGGACATTCCAGACCATAATGTAAAGCCAGGGAAGAAGGAGGACGTGGGGGATGTTTGGAGTGATGACAAATATGTGCCCAAGTCCCTGTTACCATGACGGAGTCTGGCTGTCCTGGGCATGGCTGAGCACCTCCCTGCCCATGGCAAGTGGGGAATTAATCCCTTGGTTTGCTTTGCCTGTGTGTGCAGCAGCCCACAAGAGTCTATTTTGGTGCCTGCTGTGGGGCTCCAAGCGTTCAAGATAGTGACAGGTTTGATTGGAATGTGCTGGGTGGAATCTATAGGTGTGAGTGCTGTGAGCTGTTAATTGACAGCTCCTGTGCTTGCTGGGGGCTCGGCTCACTGTCAGATTGCAGCCTTGTGCTCGTTAGTGGCAGCTTTCGGCGTTCCCTGCTGGCTGTGGTGCCGATCATCTCACTGTGCTGGGCCTCGGAGCACCTGGATAACAGCCAGGGAGGTGTGGCACTGCTGCTGTGTCTGGGCTGTGCTGTCTGGGCAGGCTGGGACTCCAGGTGACATCCAGTCAGAGGGACTGGGACCTGGGATGAGCCTGTGCAGGAGCAGGTCCTCTCCTAAAGGGACTGGGACCTGGGGATGGGTCCATGTGGGAACAGGACACTCTGAAGCATCTGATAACTCCATACCAGGGCAGGTACTTCTGGAAGTGTCTGGCTCTGGTCATGTCCATCCTGCAAAAGCTGTACCTGCAAAGGGATTGTGGCCCAAGGATAAATCCACGCTGGAGAAGGGACATCTCAGGGCATCTGGTGCTGTGGGATAAGTCCATGCTGCGGCAGGTACACCTTGAACATCCATGGCTGTGCATGAGGCCATGCTGGAGCACCTGAAACTACATGGCCATGGATTAGCACACACAGAGGGATGAAGGCAGGGGTAGGGCCATGTTGGAGCAGGGCCACTCCCAAAGGGAATGTGGCTGTGGACAATGCCATGCTGGAGCAGGTGTGTCTCTGAAGGTGTTGTGGCCCCTGGATGAGGCCACGCTGGAGCAGGTGCAACTCAGAGCTCTGTGGCTCTGGATAAATCTGTGCCACAGCAGGTATATCCTGTGGAGACTGTGGCTCACAGCTAAGGCTCCACTTGGAGCAAGGACACCCCTCAGGGACTGCAGTTTGTGATTGAATCCAAGCTGGAGCATGGACAGGGAGGGAGGGAAGAGTTCACTGCAATGTTAAACCCGATAATCAGGTCCAAAGGGGCCTAGAGTGTCATGGAAATATCTTTAAATGGTTGTAACCCAGGATTTGAGTTGGGGGTTATGGGAATAACTACAGCAAGAACCACTTAAACCAGAGGAGGAGCTACACAAGAAGCAGTTGCAGGGCAGCAGTGACCTGACCTGGGCTGCCTTTGGTGCCCAGGAACTGCCTACAGACACCACTTCTCCAGCCCTGAGTGACCACCATGCCATGGAGCCCAAAGGCATGGACTAAATGAACTGAATGGACACTTGTGGACATTTTACAGACATTTTACATGGTGGTCCAAAGACTAGGGGAATGACATCTGTGTATTACATCAAAAGATGGCAAGGGGGCTGGTGGTTGTGTGGATACTGTGGGACCTGAGCATGACATAAATGGTATGGAATAAAGGGCGGAATGTGCTTGTTTTGACCGGGATGGAGTGAAATTTCTTCCCAGTAGCTGGTACGGGGCTGTGTTTTGGATTTGTGCTGAAAAGAGTCCTGATAACACAGGGATGTGTTAGTTGTTGACCAGGGCTGGCACAGCCAGGGGCTGTTCTGCTCCTCACCCCACCAGCGATGTCACCGTGAGGGAGCCCGGCTGTCCTGGGGATGGCTGAGCCTGCCCTGGGGAAGTGGGGAATGAATTCCTTGGTTTGTTTTTCTTGTGTGTGTGTATTTTACTTTCCCTATTAAACTGTCCTTATCTCAACCCACGAGATTTTTTTCTCACTTTTGATTCTCTCCCCTGTCTCACCGGGGTGAGCGAGTGGCTGTGGAGGGCTGAGACTAAACCACGATAGAAATGTCCCAGAACACATGGGAAACCTCTTCCCGAGCTTAGACTAAAAACTGATGTGTCCAAGCCCAAATCCCCAGCCTCTGCTGCCTTACAAGACTATAAAAATGAGTGATTTTATTTTTAATATGAATCCTATGCAGGTCTTCTAGATATCCAATATCTGGAACAGCAAGGCAAGGATTCCCAGCTTATTTTTCTTTCAGGGATTCTCCAGGTGAAAATCTTGGATCAATCCTGTACCCTCAGGAAGAGCTGGGCCAAGGGATCAAGTCCAAGTTCACACGGACTTCATTTTGTCTGGCCACAGTGCTGGTGGTCATCTTCCACAGTGGGAATTTTAAAGAAGTTGGTTTTTTCCCTGGCATTTTAATTTTAAAAACACGTTGGGGCTTTATTCCCTTTCCTGCTGGCCTGCTTCCTGCGGTTCCTGCCACATTCCTTAGCGATTGTGCTGGCTGCCCAGCAGAGGGGTGTAGAAACCAGCACAGGCACCAAGCGCGCTCCCACTGCTCCCAGCTCCTCATCCCCGCTGCCCGCAGCTCCCATCCCTCTCTCCGCACGTGCTGGAGGTGGGTGGGACAGGAGGGAGGTGGGCAGGGAGGTGATGGAGGGGGTGAGGAGGAGCCAGCCAAGCCATCCAGGAGCTGCTGGTGCCGTGGCCCAGGGCACAGCCCCGGGCTGGGCACAGGCAGGGCTGTACCTTGGCCGTCACTCCGGGCACAGGCAGTGCACGGACACGATGCCAGCCTGGCGTCGCCCTCACCAGGGATGATGGCTGTGATCCTGAGGTGAGGGAACTCCCGGGAGTGCTCTGGGTTGTTATGGGGGCTCCCAGCCCCTCCTGGGTTTATTGGCTTGGAGTGTGTGGTTGGCTGAGAAAGCTGCCACCTGGGTCTGCATCCAGTGTGAATGAAGGTATGTGGCGTCCCTTGGGAGCTGTGGCTGTCCTCTGACCCCGCGGGTGACAGGAGCAGGCCGGGTGTGGTAGCTCCTCTCACACCCTGTCCTCCCCACCTTTGCAGGCTGCTCTGCCTGTGCCCGGGTGTGTGTTTCCCTAACGAGGCACTTTGGGGCCTTTCAAATCAGCTCCAAATTCCCTTCTCTCCATCTGCTTCCCAGCCTCTGTCCATCTGCTCTGTCAGGCCTGGCTGACATTTGTCACCGTGGGGTGGCTTTTGGGCGGTGCAGCAACCCCTGGGATGCCCCGAGCAGTGCTCACTGCCCGTCCGCGATGTCTGCCAGGCCCGTGGCCAGGACAACCATCAGTGCCCGGCCCATGGGGGCTGCCCGCACCCAGCCCTGCCTGTCCCCAGCCCTGCGTGCTCCCCTCTCCCAGCCCTCCGGTGCCAGTGTTGGGGGATGTCGGGATGGAGAGAGCCTGGTGTAGGCACAGGTGGGTGGGGATGGGACTCCAAAACCTCCGTCTGGTCTGAGGAGGGTGATCTGCTGAGTGCCTTTGCCTGCCTTCCCGGGGGACTTCTATTCCCTTCTCCAGCTATTTGCCTTCCGCTGGGGTTCGGCACTTTTGATTCTGAATAAAAGCCAGAAATCCCCTGGACTCCAGGAGCTGGATGAGTGGAGGGACTTTGTGACATTGCAGCAGAAGTGTTGAGTCATTAAACTGACATCCCAGAAAATGCTCTTTGCATTAAGGAGATTAATCACAGATTTCTTTATTTTTAAATAAAAAAACTCCTTAACTTCTGTGAATCCTTCCTGTGAGTCCTTCTCTGTGCTGCCCACGATACTTGGCCTCCTTGGCTCAGGCTGAAACTGATTTAGCATTAAAAATGCCATTCCTGACAGTATTAATAACACCTAAACACTTATGGGTGGAAATCCAAAGAGCTGATCTCCTCTCTGAAGCAGCCTGTCAGTGTTCCTTCCCAACCACAGGGAAGGGACAGAGTTTGCAGCAGTGGGAGCCGGAATAAAAATCTTTCTGGGATGAAGTGGAGGGTTTAGGCTTGGCAGCAGAACTCCTGACCTGCTGGTGCCCACCCATCAACCCAGCACTGCCAGGTGATGGAGCTGGTGGGATGTGGAGGCTGTGCCCAGGCCATGGGCTCTGATGAGCCGTGCCAGCCTCGTGGGTGGGAGGCTCTCCTTGGAATGCCAGCAAGGATTTCAGGTGGAGCACCACGATGAAGCCAAGCAGGAGGGTGGAACCCTGCTGCCAGGGGCTCTGGAGGAGAGCAGAGCAGAGGTGTGGGGAGAAGCTGTCAGGAGCTGTGACAGCAGTGCATGAGGTGATGTCCCTCGGGGACAGTGCTGGGGCACACATGGAGGGATCTGGCACACAAGAGTGGGGCTGGGCTTGGCAGTGGCTTGTAGGCAATGGCCCTTCACTGCCCAGGGAGGGGGAGAGTAATTCATTCACCCTGGCAGGACCTCAGAGCGTTCCTGTCCAGTCAGGAGAGCAGCTCAGAGCTCAGCTGCTTATCCCGAGCATGTAATGAATGATATAAGACTTTCACACAAGGATAAACATTATCAAATAATTTATTCTTCGATCTTTATACATGAGCAGAGGTAGAGATTTATTCTCAGCAGTGCCAACTGCTTTCCATGAAGGTTGTGTCTTCGGGCTTTGAATTAAGATGTGCTGAGTTTATTTTTCTCTGCCACAGCTTTATGTGACCAGACTTCAGAATTGCCCAGGTAAATCTAGCAGAACATCTCTGGGCTGTGCCATGAGTAAGAAAGAGAGATTTAATAGCACACAGAACTGAATGGAGGAAAGACCCCAGTGCAGGTAACTGCTGGTACACCTGGGCTGTCCTTTGGGCTGAGCTTGCAGGGCCTGGGGTGAACGGTGCTGAAGGGAGAAGAGTTTTGCACCTCTTAAAGGACAACCTGTTTGTGGATTTTTTCAAGGAAGAAAAACTACTGTACTGTAAGAGGAGTTTGCAAATTTGCTTCTCCCCTGATCTTACTGAGTTGATTTTTAGTTTCCTTCTATTTTGAGGGCATTACAGATGCTCATATTAAGAAGAGGTTTGCACTTAATTTTTACCCTTTTCCCATGACTTGCTGACAAGCCTGTTGATAAGAATGGTTTAGTTTTCACTTAGTACAAACACAGATGGAAGAATGTTTGGGTGTCTTAATAAGAAGATTGTCTGGATGTCATTTAATAAGCTAAATATTTCTTTTCTTTTTACAGTGAAACCTGAAATACATCCATAGAAAAATAAAACCCATGGCTGTAGCATTTGCCACGTGGCGTGAAGATGGAACTGGCTGCATTCCTGGCACTTGGGTGGTGGCACAGCAGTGCAGAGGGATGTCCATGGGCCACAGATCAGTGGGTTTTCACTGGGATGGGGTGTGGATCTGAGATTTTCCATAAGATGGCACAGAGGACGTTGAAAGACTCCTGCTGTCACCACGGTGACCTCACCATCTGTCACACGTGTGGTGCTGTGCGTGATGTGCAGGGATTTCCCACTGCCTCCTTCATCCCGTGCTGCTCCAGCAGGGAGCTGGGCTGAGCCTGGAGCAAGGCATCCCGCAGCCCTGTCAGCAGGGGCAGTGCCATGGTGATGACCTCGAGAGCCCCAGGGAAGGCCTGATTACCAGGGGCAGGCTCCTTATAAAGGAGCTGGTGTCTATGTCAGGGAATTGCCCCACTGGCCACTTCCAAAGGCTGCTCCAGTGGCTTGTTTTCCACCTTGGGAATGAAGCATTGAGATTTAGGAGCAACTTGGCCAGCTGAATGCGACCCTTCAAGTCCTTACAGCAATCCCAACCTGCCAGAATGCACCTAAGCATGCCCTAGGCCAGACCTTAATGCAGGCCTGGCTTACAGTCCTGCAGGAAACCCACAGCACAGGTGGATGCAGCCAGGGGATAGAGGGATGCAGGGAGAAAAGCCAAGTGTGCAGGGTGAGAAGTGGTGGTGTTAAATATGAAAACACATCAAGCTGCTTGTGGGGATGGCAGGGGAGAAGAGCCAGGTTTGTTTAGGCAGTCCTGGAGCAGGGTCTCTGCATCTCCTCCCTGCGCTCCGGCCCAGGGAGAGCTCTGGGAAGGTGAGGCAGAGCCTGGCCTGGCCCCCCTGTGCCTGTGCCATGTGTCCTCTCCAGGGTAAGAGATCCCTGGGGTGAGCACAGGGGTGAGGTGCAGCCCAGAGGTGATACTTGCCATGCAAAATGCCTCGCTCAGCACCGTGAAGAAGCAATCAGCCTGTCTGCACGCAACCTTCCCTGCTCCTGGTGATCGATCTGGAGACATCAGCACCTTCTAATAATGCTGCAGTGCCGGGGGGGGATGGAAAATAGTTTGGCCTGCCCCTGTCTGAGTGCAGTGACTCAGGGAAGCTCTTTGCTCAGGGATGAGCACCCACCTGACACCTCACAAGCTGCCACCCCTGGGACCTGGCAGTGCCCAAGTGTGGTGTAGGGCTGCAGGCAGCTCCCCACCATCCCATGGGCTCTCCACAGGGTGGGAAGGGAGATTCCAGAGGTGGCAGCCCAGGGTCCTGCAGGTTCTGGGAGCAGTGGCTGCCTTTGCAGCCGAGTGGATGGACCAGGAGCGTGGGGTGCTGGGGCGGGAGATGCTCCCAGGGAAGGTGGCAGGGAGCGCAGTGCTCTCCCAGCCCTCAGAAATGTCAGTGCCAATCGCTGCTGGCATGAGGCCACATGGAGAGAGCAGGAGGGGTTCATTGCTGGGCCATTATTTGAGCCGTTTTCCTTGGGTGGAGACAAAGAGGAATACAGCAACAGCTCAGTCTGTCCCATCCCATTCACACATTGGGTCCTCGCTGGTGTAGCCTGCAGAGCCAGGCTGATCACAGTCAGGGGATTTCCCTGTGTTTATTCCTGTGGATGGATCACTGGAGACATCGACTTCTTTTGGAGTGGTTTGGGATTGGGGTAGTTTTCCCAGTCTCCTTTTTGCCTGTTCATTTCCACACCAGAGAGCTTTTGTGGTTGCTGATGTGAGCCTGGCCCTGTGTCATCGGCTCTCAGCAGAGACCTGGCAGTGCTCACCTGCATCTCTCATCCAGCAGCCCTTGAGGAGCCAGCCAGGCTCTCCTCTGGGACATCCTTACCTGAACCTCTTCTTCCGGCAGGTAGGAGGAGATGCCCTGCTCAGGCTCCTCTTTGCCTCTCATCCCTGGATCCTTCTAGAACTTGATTAAAGTCCAATTCTCACTGAGCTTGCAGTACCAGGGGCAGCACCACCTCAGCCCTGCAGTGTGAGGAGCAGCAGCAGCACTCGGGTGCCTCAGGGGTCTGGGCTGCATCCTGGCACAGAGGGCATGCCCAGGCTGTTCCATCAGACACCCTGGGAGAGCCTGAGCTGTTTAATCATCTCTCATTAATGTCAAGCCTTGGATAAGCTTTGGGATATTGCAAATGGAGCCGGCAAGAGCCAGCGCTGTCCCTGCTGCCGGTGGTCACTGCTGGCTGTGCTGCCCCGTGGAGATGCTCATGGGGCCCTGCCACGGAGTTTCTCTTTATCTCATGGAATTGTAAAGGTCAGAAAAGCCCTCTCAGATCATCAAGTCCAACCACTCCCCCAGCACTGCCAAGGCCACCACTAACCCCTGTCCCCAAGTGCCACATCCACACAGCTTTTGATGTCACCAGGGATGGTGACTTCACCACTGCCCTGGGCAGCTGTGCCAGTGCCTTGCCGTGAAGAAATTTTCCCTAATATCAATCTAAACCTTCCTCTGGCACAAGTTAAGGCCATTTCCTCTCGTCCTGTCCCTGTTCCCTGGGAGCAGAGCCAGATCCCCACCTGGCTGCCCCTCCTGTCAGGGAGTTGTAGACAGTGAGGTCCCCCCCGAGCTCCTTTTCTCCAGGCTGAGCCCCTCCAGCACCCCCAGTTGCTCCTGGTGCTCCAGCCCCTTCACCAGCTCCGTTCCCTTCCCTGGACACACACCAGCCCCTCAAGGTCTCCTTGTGAGCGTCCCAGAACTGGACACAGGATTTCAGGTGTGACCTCAGCAGTGCCCAGCACAGGGGGCAGGCACTGCCCCGGCCCTGCTGGCCACACCATGGCTGGTACAGGCCAGGTGCCACTGGCCTCTTGCCCACCTGGGGACACTGGTGGGGGGATCCTGCATGCCCCAGCCATGGTGCAGTGACTTTGTCAGCTCCATAGTGCTGGGGACTCCACTGGGATTTCTGCTTTGCTCACTGGTTCAGGCACTGATTCTGTGAGTTACTGGGAGCTTCCTACATCCAGCTGACGTCCTCTGGTCCTCCTACATGGAGGGACTGGATGGTGGTTACTGCTCCAGCATCTGCCTGTTGGGTTTCTCTGATTCATGCCAAGTTAGCACAAAATGATCAAAGCAGCCAGTCAAAACTCCTTCTTTTTCCCTGCAGATCATTGGTGGCAGAGATTTTGATCCCTTTGAAGGGAAAAGCTAATTAACAACTCACTGAATTAAGTAGAAGGTGCAGCATGTGTACTGACTTTTTGCTGTTTTCGGGGCTGTCACGAAGATTACTCATCCCGAGGAAATAATCGTTTCCATAGCGACTGATGTACTGGGTAGGGGAAGTGCTGGAGACACAAATAACAAAGACAAAGGCCAAATCTATAATGCAAAGAGGCAGATGCAAACACAATAAACCCCAGGCTGCAGTGGGATGGTGTGAGGGGGATCCCAGGAGCAGGGGAGGGTGGGAAGGATATGGACGGGGTGAGGGGCTGCAGGGCTTGGTGCAAGCATCTCTTCCAGGGAGTTCAGGTGGTTGCTACTGCAGGATTTCTTGCTCAGCAGCTGCCAAAGGCCTCTTTAAAAGCACAGAGATTTTCCAGCTAGCCCAGGATGTGCAGAAAAGCAGTGTTTGGAAGATAAGCAGGAATTGAATCTTCTCTTCACCTCTGCTGTGGGATCACACCTGACTTCATCCAGGTGAGTGATCCACCAGGCTTTTGCCTTATCCTGGCTGCGAGTCCTGTTTTTACAGCCCTCCCAGTTCAGTGATCCCATACACAGGAGCAAACTGCCTCCAGCTGCCAGCACCAGCTCCCTGTTGACTCCTGAATTACAGGGACTGCAGAGGAATGTGCCTGGAGCAGCCTGGCTGCAGCCCACAACACCCAGCTCACAGCCCCTGGGCAGAGCTGCAGGCTCCAAACATTTCACATTCCAGCCTTCTGGAGCCCATTAACCACAGGGGCTGGGGAACGGGTGGGTTGGGTGAGCAGCCGTGAGGGCTGGCCTGGATATATTTATCCTCTGTCAGTGCAGGAGTGGGATGCTTTGACTTCTACGGTGTTCATAACCCTGCAACAACCTATTTTACAGTCACTGCTTGAGAAGTCCTTGCTTCTTCCACCACATTTCTCTCTTTGTCTTTGAGAGCAGAGTAAATCTGGTGGGGGACAGGATTTACCGGTGCAATGGTCCAGCACAGGCCCAGGTTCCCAGCTCAGCAGGAGCCTGGTTTGCTCCATGACTTGGTCCCGGTGGGTCACCATGGAGCATCAGAGCTGGGCTGGTGTCTGCAACCCTGTGGTGCAAATGCTGCACCAGGCCCAGCAGGTTCAGTTTCCAAAGCCCCCAGCTCTGGCCAGCATCTCCCTGGTAAGAGTCCTGGGCCAGCCTGATGCCAAAGTGTCCAGGATTCATGGAATCACAGAATCACAGAATGGGTTGTGTTGGAGGGACCTTAAAGTTCATCTCATGCCTCCGTCTGCCATGGGCAGACACGCCTTCCACTAGGTTGCTCCAAATCCCATCCAGCCTGGTCTTGGACACTTGCAGGGATGGGGTCAATTTGGTTCCTGGTGGTTTGGCTGGAATAAGGTCAGACAAGAGGCCTACACACGTTAAATGAGGCTGACATGAGTGCTGGAATCCATCAGCATCCCATGACCAGTGTAACCAGTCCCATAACCACGAAATGCTCCGGCTCTAGCACTGCCGGGTCTGAGGCCTCCGGAGCCCAGAGCTTCTTCCAGGCTTTCTGCATCAGGGTCAAATGAAACGTGGCAAGGATTTTATATGAGTTGTTTAATAAACCAGACAGATCTGACCTGCTCCCCTGAGGTCCCCAGTCACAGCTGCAGGTGTGTGCATGGTGAGCACAAGTGCTACAGGGTTCTTGAGGCTGAAAGAATTGGGACTGTTCAGCCTGAACAAGAGAAGGCTCCAGGGAGACCCCAGAGCCACTTCCAGGGCCTTAAGGGGCTCCAGCAGAGCTGGAGAGGGACTGGGGACAAGGGTTGGAGGGACAGGACAAGGGGGAATGGCTTCCCACTGCCAGAGGGCAGGGATGGATGGGATATTGGGAAGGAATTGTTCCCCTGGGCCCTGGAAGTGTCCAAGGCCAGGTTGGACGGGGCTTGGAGCACCCTGGGATAAATGGAAGGTGTCCCTGCCCATGGCAGGGAGGTAGAATCACCCAACCCAAACCATTCTGGGATTCCGTGATTCTTCTATGAATCTTTTATGATTCTTCTTGGAAGGTGCCTCCAACCCAGCAGCCACAGTGCTGCCTGGAACACGTGGGAAGTTTGGCAGCAGGGAGGGCTGAGGGAAGGGATGAGGAAGGAGATACTGTGCTGAATAAAAATGCTTGAACAGGGAGGGTTGATCCTGGCAATTCCCTTCTGGCTCTGGCTCCTGAGCTCCATGAGCTGTGGATAAATGCTCCTGCCAGGTGTCAGACAGACCCCGAGGTTTTGGGGTTGTGACAGCCTCTGTGCTCTTGCTGCCAGGCTCTCCCCTGTCAGAGCCATCCTGTGCAGCTACAAGCTGGCAAGGAGGATTCCACCCCTTGTTCCTCGGTCTTCTCTCTGAAGAAAAGGCCCCGGCAGTGCCACGGCAGCAGCGGGACTGAAGCTCTGGCTCTCGCTTGGCAGCCACTCCCTCGCTGCATCCCCAGCTCCCTGCAGAGTGTGCAGTGTTACAAAACACACCTCCTGCCTGCTCCAGTGCCTCTGCCTCCTGCATATATCCCTGAGGTTGCTTATGTAAACCAGGGCTGGTTTGCTGAGGCAGAAGAACATTTCCAAGGAATATGAGCGATAGCGTTGCTGCTGCCCGAGGTAAACCCGAATCCCGGCGTTTGCGGCAGCAGGAATAAGGAGGGGCACATTAGGATGGATGAGTCTTAGTGGTGGCTCCCTGCCAGAGCCCTGAGCTGCCCCATCCTCCCTCTCCCAGCTCCTCTGGCCCCCCAGGCTCCCCCACAATCCCACTCCCCACTTCCCTCGTTGACTTTCGCAATTCCGGCTCTCCCGGCTCCCAGCCTTTCTGCCAGAGATGGGACTGGAGCTGCCACAGCTGGACCAGGCTGCCTGTGAAGAGCATCTCCCCAGGGATGCTGTGCCCCAGCAGCAAGGGAGACGAGGCTTTTCCATGTCCATCTCCCACCTGGGAGAGCTGCAGCCAGCAGTGATCCTCCAGCAGAGGTGTGAGTTGTACCCGGGGTGTCAGAGGGACTCAGAGAGGGCTGCCCACAGCCTGGCTGCTGGGTGCTGTTATCCTCACTTTTATTTTTGCTTTCCTCTTCAAGAAAAAAACCTCTTCAGGAGAAAAATGTACATTTCTTCTCATGGGCACCCCTCCTGCATTCCAGCATCTTTCCCTTGAGACAATCCCAGATGTGCTTCTCCTGTGTCCAGAGCCACATCAAGCCTGGGGGCGAGGGGAGAGGTGACTTCACGTGTTGGTCATCCTTCTCCACGTCATTTGTGCAGAGCATCTGCCTTCTGCTGAGGACTGAAGGCAAATACAGTGCTGATTTTGGGGGGAGGCAGATGGTTCAGACATGACTGCCCTCAAATCTTTCTTATTTTTGGCCACCACAGAGGTATCTGGGCAAAGCTAGGTAGGTCAGGATTTCCAAAAGCTGCCACTGACTGAAAGGGTGGCACTGGCACAGCTGCCCAGGGCAGTGGTGGAGTCACCACCCCGCAAGTGTTCCAAAGGAGTGTGGATGTGGCACTTGGGAACATGGGTTAGTGGTGGTCTGGGCAGTGCTGGGTTAAGGGTTGGTCCTGACTGTCTTAGAGGTCCTTTCCAGCCTTAATGATTCCGTGATTCTGTGCACAAAGGAGTTCACAGCCTCTTGGAGTGGCCAGCTGGGCAGTCAGTGGTCAGAACATTCCTCCAGGAGTGGGACATGCCTGCTGGTAGGACAGGCTGGCTGCTGGGCCCTCCACTGGTGGCACTGGAGTGACCCCTCGTGTGGGGCTGGGGTGTGCCACCGGGCACAGGGACCTCCCTGGCCACCTGATGGACACAGCCCTTGGAAGGGCATCCCCTGGAGCAGCTGGTGTTTGCCAGCACGTTGCAACCAGGGATTTCAAGGTAGGATAATGCCATCACCCCACATCTTGGGATGCTGCTTTTAGCACTGAAAAATGTTTAATCACAGGCTGGCAAATTCCCTCTCATTATTTTTGGGTCTGGGACGTGTCCAAGCAATTCCTTTCTTTTAGAAACCTGTGGGGATTTGTCTGCAAAAGGTGGGATCATTAGCGTTGGGAAAAGACCTGCCTGGAGCAAAGGGCACC
>VZTI01001025.1:1799960-1854963 GCA_013397865.1 Struthidea cinerea | reverse complement strand
AAAAAAAAAAAAAAAAAAAAACTAAAAAACTCCTAAAAAAACTGCTCGGCTCCAACCTCTACCTGTTGCTCTCTAGTCCACAGATCTCATCCCTACTTTTTTGCAGTGGGTCTTGTTTCCCCCTGAGGGTTCTGGCATTGTCCACGTGTTAGGGTTGCTGTGTTGTGCTGCTCCCGGGGAAAAAAGAGTGTTGTTGGGGTGCTATTTAAGGTTAGGGTTAGGGGTGGGGGGAGGGCTGGTGCACCTGTACCCCAACTTGTATCCCAACTTGTATCTTGCACCCCTTGTCTCCACTGCGTACTCTGTCGCGCGAAGCAGCGCGATGCGGGACCGGCGCAAAGCGGCGCGAAGCCGGGGTGGGCGCGAGCCGGAGGCGGGGCGGAGGGCCGTGTGAGGGGAGGGGCCGGGGGCGTGGCGAGGGGGTGGTGTGACGTCCCCAGTGAGCTCTCCCAGGGCATTATGATACCTGCTTGGGATATTTTGACAGAACCAAACACATGTCATTCTAGAATCAGCCTGGAGTAAAGGACGTGAGCAAACCTGGAAGTGCGGTTGTGTTCTTTAAGTTGTATTTCTTGGATGCCTGCGGCTTCATATGGATTTTACCCAGGTTTCTAAAATACTCACTTCAGGATTCAGGAACTCGTGGTCAAAAAGATTTTCTCCTAGCTGTGAAATTAAAAAAAAAAAAAAAAAATTAAAACGTCGATTTTGAACTTAAACCAGCTTGTAATCTAGAAGTTTATGTGGACTAGCTGTCAGCTCTCAGAAAATACTCCCTAGTATTTGCATCTTTCAAAGTTGTTGAAAGAGAAGATGAGCACCTTGCTGTCTTTTCCTGCCCTTATGTAGCGAAGTAATCTAATTTTACAATAAAATTTACTGGCTCATGGTTTATGATCCATAAATGGTATTTGTTATGATTTTATGATGCTATTTACAGGTCCTGAGGGTAGTTCCAGCCCTCCCTCCTTTGGCCAGCTGTCCTGTGGAACCAGGTCTCTCTGCTGTGTGGCTGCGCAAGGCATCTGATGCATCTGTTTTGAACAAAAAGAGTGATAATTGTGTGTTGAAACTGGTTGCCTTTGCTGTTCAGTATTTCACACTGTTTATTTTGAACAACAGCATTCTGATTGTTTCTGATTCAAAGGATATGTATTTTGAGCCTTAATTCTTTTTTAATGGTGCGTTATCTCGGGAGAGCTGTGCAGGGCTGGGTAAGTCTGTTGACTAGAGTGTGGATAATATTTGCACAGCCTCCGTGTTTTCAGTGCTCAGTCGGCGACAACTGAAGTAAATAACAAAAGCTGAGGAAATGCAAAAATACTGCCGTCATTGTGCACTTTTTAGTTTAGGGACCAAATTGAAATGTGCAGTGATGTGAAGAAAGCTCAGCCCAAGTGGAGCTAAATATCCTTTAATTAACCTTTGCAGGATGGAGGTGTTCTGAAAAGGGAGCCTCTTAGTTAAAAATTATTCAAGAAGGTCTTGGAGCATGGCAGCCAGAAATGCCTGAAGGGTTCATAGAAACTGTTAACACCTGTTAAAGGCACAAGTATACGAAGAGTTTTGTTTTAGACTAAAAATGGCTGGTTAACAAACATCTTGAAGAGTCAGCCACCCACATTCTTCCTCCAGAGAATCACAGATTCCTAGCTCCCAGGGTCTGAGATGTAATTACGGTATGGGGAGGTTTGGGAGAGCTGAAAAGTCACCATAGCAACCTCCTGGCAAAAATCTTCACTCATCCAATGTAAAGCAAAATTTCTTTTTATCTGAATGGCCCTAGTGAGCCTGAATGTGTTCTGTCTTCGCTTTCTGCTTCTCTTCATTTCACTGTACTCCTCAATCACAGTCTTTTCCTGCTCTGAGTCCTAAGGGTCATCTTCTAAATCTTCCCATGAAAGTTTTGACTAGAAATGGATGCAGGCTGCTGGCTATTCGATCAGGCTCTGCTTCTGAGTTAAAGACGTGATGCCCTCTCGTGGCGTTCCAGACCCTTTGCAGTCATCTCCAGTGAAGCTGATAAACAACTTGTGCTGAATAATTGCAAGCATTGAAGTAAACTGAAAAACACGGAAACAGATAAAAGAAGACGAAGGAAATGGGAATCATTGAAAAGTCCCGTGCAGTCCCTGTTCAGGAGAAAGGCTCTCCATGCAAGAGTTGATGTGAGTGACAGAAGCTATGGAGCGTGGATTTGGTGAGACGCAGTGCGTGCCAAGCAATTTCCATGGATGTGAGCTGCCCGTAATAAAAGGAGACCGAGACCTGCTGGTTGAGGCTGGTGGATGGCAGGAGGGTGCTCGGCTGTGGCTACTTGGCTGTGAGAGGGTCTGTGCTGGTGCACAGGGAGAAGGCAAAGCAGGAGAGGAGCTCCTGAGATATAAAGCAGTTTGACTAAGGGGAAAAACTTGAAGTCTGGGGTGTTTAAATGGGGGTAACCAAGAGGAGGTGTGAGGAATAAGGTGACGATGGATGAGTAGGTTATGTAGGAAAGCAGAAGTGAGGGTCACTTCTATTCTAGTCTGGAGACTAGAGTGCCTGGAGGAGCAGGGTGCGGTGTTCAGCAGCCTTGGGAGGTCCAGGCTTTCTCCGGTTCCTCTTACATACCTCGCAGATCCAGTACGGGAAATGAACTACTGGGAGCCGCTGCCAAACCATTCGAGATCCCGCTCCTGCAGGAGACAGCCACCAGTCCTCCAGGGCCCATTTTGTCCCTCTGGAACTAACTCACAAAATTCAGGAGCTGACCTCTGGCTGGCCAAAGTGACAGGCACACAGGCTTGTCCTTCCCGGGGGCCACTCTCTCCGAGACCTCACTCATGAAGTCTTTCTCAGCATCAAGCAATAATTGGTATTTTTTGAACTTGGCAATGACTAATTAATATCTTGCAGGAGGGAAGAAACATACCGGTGTTGATCTTTACACTATAGTGTTACATACTACAAATAGAGGCTAGACAGCTGTTGTGGGGAATTTACAGCTAGTGTTCTTTAGTGCAGTCACTTTTGACACAGAAAGGAGGGGAACTCTTCAGTTGTTTCTTTCTAATTTGTGTTTCACAGTGCTTCATATTCTGGACTTTGCTCTGGACGAAACCTGCATGACCCTGTGACGTACCACAGGCTGGGAGTGTAATGATTTGTTTCTTAAATATTATTGCAAAAGTCAACAAATCATTTCTGGAGTAATAAAAGAGAAGGTTGGGAGCAGAGATTTGTTATCACAGCAGATTTTCCAGGACCTAAGAAATGTGGTTTCAGAACAGAAATAACCCGCTCTTCATTTCCTGACCGACTGAAAACATCACAACGTCCCATCTGATTTTCTCTTCGTATCTCCTTCACCGGTCTTTTGGCATCTGACAGAAGAAACAGTGTGGAGCAAAAATCTGCCTGAATTTCTGTGCTACACAGGGAGGTGAGTTTTTGAGCAGAGGCTTTAAATAACGATGGTGTTTTTAGAAGAAAGTATGTAAATATATATAGGAAGTCCTATTGAGGTACCACAGACTGGGAGCATAATGTTTTATTCCTTAAATGTTACTGCAAAAGTCAGCAAAAAATTGCTGGAGTAATAACGGAGAAAGCTGGGAGAAGAGATTTGTTGTCACAGCAGTAAATGGAAAACTGGATGGCATTTCCTAACATTGTAAGTTTTGTAAAGTGCAATTTTTAAAGGAAATGGAGATAGTTGTTATTAGCTCAGAGGTTTTTATAATTTTCTAATGTTCATTTTACATGTCTGAACACAAAGGGACAACTTCCATTTTGCCAGTGGGCAGGGTGCTGTAACCCTTTGTGGGGAGCCCCAGGCAAGGGCTGTGTCTGATGTGAAGGCAGGCGACTCCACTGAGTGGAGCTTGGCCATCTTAGACCGTCTGAGGATCTAGTTCATCCCTCACAGACATTTTATGTAACTCGCTAATAGGTGAAGATTTAGTCCAGTGTGGTCCTAAACCAAGATTAAGTCCTTTCTTTGGTGCCTGGTGAAGTGAGTAGAGGAAGCAGAGCAGCGCAGGGGAGCTGCAGGGCACGGGGAGCGAGTCTGGGGCTCTCGGACATCGAGGCTGCCTGTCCACTTCATTGCTCTGGTTTAACTGTAACTAATTTTGGAAGCAACTTTAGTCAAACTGAAGCACAAAACAGAATAAAATCCTTCCAGTTTAGACCAGCATATTTGGATTTTAAGTGTTCAGTGTATGCTTATACCCTGGAACTAGCCCTTTCTCAATTATAAGCATGTTCCCAGGGCTTAATTTCACTGATGAAAATTTGCTCGTAGATGGAGCCTAGGGGTGAGAACAAATAGTTTTATTGGCCATGCTGCCCATGAGCAGCTTTGTGTCCTGTTTCTCCCTGTGCCCTTTGCCCTGTCTGCTGCTGTGTGGTTTACCATCCCACCAGAGTTGTTCGGATATGCAGGACTGTGGGTCAGCACACCCAGCTCAGAGGCACTTGGCAGGGCTTTCTCTTCTTGTTTTCCCTATGTTTTTAGGAACTTCACCGCTTTGTCAAAGCAGACTGGAAGTTGCTAACAGGTTTGCAGAGTTGTGACAGATGAACAAAACACGTACAGCGTCGTCGTATAAACTTCATCTCTTTTAGAAACCAGCAGAATCCAGAGGGTTTGCGCAGCTGTGACCTTTACAGAGACGACTGATCTAGTGACTCAGCCCAGTCACAGGGAGCAAGGACTTCTGGGCTCCTGTGCTGTCAATGCCACTCCAGCAGATTGCAGGAGCAGTTTGAATTTCTCAGCCAAGTGAGTGGGAAGGGGGTGCTCACCAACATCTCTTTTTCAGAACATGCCGAGAAAATGAAGAGGTTCCTGTGTGGCCCTGAACAGCACTCTGCTGACAAGGTTCTTTGCATCTTGATGGCCGTTGCTCGTCTTTTTCTCCTGACAGGTACAGTAATCACGCTCAGGATTAATCACACGGATGCCGGCAGGCTCTGGGCACCCCCCAGCCCAGAGAATGTCTCATGGTGTCCTAGTTTGTGCACACACAGTTTATCCCTACAGGAGCCCACTTTCCTCGTGTTCTGCCCCAGAGCAGAAGTTGTTCTTGTTCTGGACCTTTCCCTTCAGCCGGTACTGGCGTCCCTGAAGCACGCTGGCCAGAGACCTACAAGTCTGGACATGATGCATACCCTCTCCTGGGATGCTGGTTCAGTCTCGGCTGCGGATGAGTCAGTACAAATGAGAAAATACATCAAGGAGTGAAATGTCAGGTTTTGGTTGCATCACAACCGTTGTCCATGTTTGGAGGTGAAAAGGCTCATGGTTTTGTCATTATTCACTTCTTTCCCTCCTGGGTGTCTTCCTGCATTTCTGTGTGGTTTTTTTCTAGTTTTACTTTGGTCACTGTAAAATAAGAGCTGTGCAATTGCTCCACGGTGTCCTGGGAAAAGCGCAAGGCTACTGACAGAACCATGTTCTGCAGTAAAAATTCAGGCCCCGAGTCAAACACAGTAAGCTGTGCATCATGAACGCACTCAGCATCCTCTCACTCCACCATAAATCCCAGCAAAACAATAACTTGTTCTATGCCGGTTTTTGTATTTCTTTCTTTGACTTCTCCTCAAGAAGAATGCAGGGCACAGGGATGATTCATGCTTCTAAAATGCACCCTGTAGGATTGGGATCACTTCCAGCACACAGGGCCGTTGAGGAAAAGTCAAGCTCTTTCCAAAGAAAACCTTCATAATAAAAAGACTGAATTAACGTCCAGCTCCTGACAAATCTATCAACTTTCTCTCAGCTTTGGATGAGAAAATCAGGCACCCAAACCGATACTGGACCGTGTGGACCCTAGAGCTGAACGATGTGTTGATTCCTATTTGACATGTCTTAAGGACTTTCGTATCTTTGGCAGAGTTAAACTTGTCTTTTAACTGGTAGTGCGGGTGGTCTCAATTAAATTTCAAAGGCAGAAGAAATGAGAAATAGAATAAACTTTAAATTTCTTTAATCATAATGCAGGGAGGTACTCAAATGAGGACATAGGACAGCTTTTTCTTTGGCAGTGACACTTTATTTCCCTTCTTTACTATCTTTCCCAATGCCGTTTGCTTACAGAAACGCGCTATCTGCATGGAGAACGCCTGGATTTACTGGGAAGGAATGACAAATACGTGTCCCTGGTCAACTTCAGTATCCCTCAGCTCTGTCAGTTCACGGTGTGCATTGACCTCAACCGGACTGCCAACGTCAGCTCATGGGCAGTGTTTTCCTATGACATTGACACCACCTCCACAGACATAGATGACCTAGAACTTGGGCTCTCTGGAGAAAACAAGAACTTGAGACTTTATCTTTTTGGCACCAGACGAGATATTGAGATCGACCTGGCCCTTTTTGGGTGGTATACTGTGTGCTGCTTGTGGGACAGCAGGAGCCAGCTGCTGCAGGTCTACTGCAGTGGTGACCTCGTGCACAGCGAGGCCATCGGCAGCAGGGAGTGCCTGAAGCCCAACGGCAGCCTCGTGCTGGGCCATCTGCACAAGAGAAGGGGTGGCTTTATTGGAAGGGTCAGCAACAGCTTCATTGGCAGCTTGTACTACTTCCAGCTGTGGGACCGTGTGCTGGGCCAGCAGGAGCTGCTGGACTGCGCCATGGGCAATGCTGTCAGCTGGAAGGAGGAGTTCTGGAACTTCAGCACCGTCCACCCCGTGGGGGACCATCACCTGCGCTGCGGTGAGCCTGAGTTACTTCATCTTCCTGGGGCTTGCGAGTTCCTGGGGATCACGCACAGAGTAGGGAATCCTCCACTGCTTGGGATTGTCTCATGGCCCCCGGGTCACTGCTGCTGTGATTGATACTAGGGGTGGGCAGAGCTGTGGCCATGCTTGTGACATTTCCTGTTCTCCCCACACAGGCTCCTCTTTACGGGGATACAGAGGTTGTGGATGAGGGAAAGCTGACAGGGGCAGGCTCTGCCACTGAAATTCTCTGGAGGTGGCATCTTTTGGATGAACCTTCTAGTGGTTTATCCTTCTGCTGGGGCACCAACCCGCTGCTGAGCTGGCCTGGCATTGGGCGAGGTAGACGGGACTCAGATGCTTTCGTCTAAAATGTTTAAAAATATTTAATGCCATTACTTAGATGGTCGACTCATAGAATCATGGAATGATTTGGGTTGCGAGGGACCTTAAAGATCATTCAGTTCTACCCGCTCCTGCTGTGGGCAGGGACACTTTCCACTAGACCAGCTTGCTCCAAGCCCTGTGCAACCTGGCCTTGATCACTTCCGGGGATGGGGCACTAATAACAATTGCTGTAAATTACAACATTCCCATCTGTCTCCTGGCTGCCTGCCGCACTGCCTCTATCCAAGCGCCCCTCCTGCCGCAGTACCTGCTGCCAGAGGTATTTCCCTACTTGTGTCCCTGGCTGGGGGGACATGATCTGATGAGGAGGGAGGAGGCTCAGTTTCCCTTTTCCAATTAACACCTTTGCCCTTGGGCCCATTTGATCTGTGGGAAAAGTGTGTGCTTGGCTTGGCAAGAAGTCGAGAGAAGCTTAGTCATGTTTGAAGATTAAAATCTTAGCACCTCAGATCAAAGCCTCCACTCGGTGTTCCTGGACTTTAATTTTTCAAAAAGAAATAACCCGGATGAATTGGAGCGTATTTTTAGTGAGGCAAAGCATGCTAGAGAGAGGCTTTCAGTGGTCAAAGCATTCTTTCCTTCTAAAGCAGTCCCCACGAACCAGGTGATTTCTTCTAGCTAGGATTCTCCAGAGCAGCCTGAATCGGACATTGAGTCAGTAAAATGTTGACCCAAACATTCAAAAGATATCAGCAGGGAGAGACAGCAGCACGTCTCACAAGCACCGAGGCTACTCTTGCCTATGGAACCACTGGATCCACTTTATGATCCATGCTGGGAGGAGGGTTACTGGAGTCTGATATCTTCCCAAGAGCAATAACTAAGATGACTGTTGTGAAATTACAGAGATGTTCTTATAGTTTATTCTTAGCAAGACCTTTAGTACCGCTTTAAATCTGCTCTTTAGTTAACTGGATTTCATGAGCCAGCAGTAGCACAGAGGCAGACTGCTGATACACGGGGTGGGGATAGCAGTGAGCAGTGTAAACACATATTGACATTTATGTCCCATCTGTCAGGCAGGGGAAGCCGCACCTGGCTGTGGTTCATGTGGATGGTCCATATGAGATCATGCATGTTCAATCTGTGTGAGAAAATCCGAAGCAGGCGTGTAAGAAGTTGTGCCAAAGCATTGCTGTGGAATGAAATGCTGCAGGGAAGTGCCATGTCAATGCGAATGTCACATCTCAAATTGTTGCTTATGCCCTGTAACAATTTCTAGCTGCAAGGTTTGCCTCTTGTGTTTATAGGTGTTGTTTGTAGATGTTTTAAGTTAATGTTGCTTGGTTCTCTTTGACAGCAGACAGGTTATGCAATTGTGCTGGGAAGTCAGGCAGCCTGCTTTGTTTCGGACATCTTACATCGCTTTTGGAAAGCCAGGGCTCATTTAGGCAAAGTGAGTGAAACTTCTCATACGAACGTAGCCAGAAGCAACCTCAAAAAGGTGTGTTGGCATTTGAGAAGTGCTGTAATTATTGTAGCGATTGCATTGGTTTTGCTTGATGTAGCAGGAGTAAAATTATTGTTCTGCCTTCACTTTTTTCCCAGAGATCTTGAAGATAATCCTTTGCTTTTGCAGCTCAGCTGGGCCTTTACTGAAAGTGTAAAAGTAAAAGTGTGTGTTCTCATCCTTTCACTGACTCAGTCTTCATGTCTTCCTCCCCGTACCTCACCCACACGCTGCTTTCTGGTTTTTTTTCTTAATTTTAAATAATCTGGGAGAGGGATGAATATTCAATATCTGAAAATGACTGCTAATAATATAGAAATATATTTATTGCAGTTCTCTTATTGGTTAGTCTCGTTTTTGATGCTCATCTATTGGAAACCATACATATTTACAGGATGCCAAATAAACCATTTATTAAATTATTAAATCAAAATCCTTGAGTAGGACTTTAAAAAGTCAGTGGTACAGTACTCTCGTAGCTTCAGACCTCATCTGTCATCACGCCTTAGTCCTCTTTTCGCGAGCAGGATTACATACGTGTTAATTAAATCAAATGAGGTTACAGGATGCAGATCACCAGTCCCACACCTGCCTGCTGGTAATGTTCCTTGACATGTGAGAATAAACAGATTTTTTTTTTTTCTTCTGGTGATGATGAGAGAGAAAGAAATAAATTAATATCTGTGAAGTTGTAACCATGCTTTCATTTGTCAGGAGATGGAAACAGAATTCCGAGTGACATCCCTGATCAGAATGGGTTTGGGCTTTGTTTGGCAATTTCTCTGTGGGTTTTTATTCCCTAGCAGATTTTTCTGATCCATCCTGCCTGACACTGGATGATACCGTACATCACCCCTGAGGCAACGCTTTTCAAAATATTACACTGATAACAACAGGAACAGAGTGGAGCCTGTAATCGCCCTATGCGGCGATTGGTAGATTCAATCCTGCGTGGAGAGGATCTGCAGCACTGGAACATGCAGGGAGACAAGTTAAACCCCAGGTGTTCTAATAGTTTGGAACGTGGCTTGATGGATCATATCCTAATATTGTGTCAGTATTTCTGTAGGAAAGAAAAAAATATTTATTCCAGTGATAGGGCATACCTGGCCCTTCTGCATTCTCGTCTCACTCCCTCTGTGGCAGCGGTTCTTAAAAAGGCTCATAAAGAGACACTCATTTCCCATCAGTTTGAAACCAGGGACTCATTATTTGCAGCATCCCACTGGGGCTCACAGAACCATCTCTGCAGCTTCGCTCCACAGGAAGGCATACAGGTTTTCACTACAAGTTTAAGCTGTGGAATGGAAGTCCGTGGAGATGCTAGAATATCTGCCTTTCTGCAGCGCCGGGGCCCAGGCCCTCTGTATCCTCACTGTAGTATATTGTGAGGATGAGGAGGGCTTGGTGCGTACAGGTGCTGGAGGAGAAACCGCATTCCCTTAGTTCCGGATCCTTCTGTTTTCTTTTGAGGAGTCAGTTTCCTTTGTTTCTTTAATTTATGAGATACTTCTGGCTTCTTGTTTTCTGTGTATGCCTGAGTCTGTCAAACAGTGTTAGTGTTGGTAGGAGCTCTGTGGATGGAACGTCCAGGCCTCTCGTGCAGCTCGATGAGCTAAAGCCTGCGGATCTTTTTCCAAATAAAGAGTCAGCAAACACGCATCGTGCCAGCTCGTGTTTCTGACCTACTGCAGGCCATGGAGTAAAGCAGAGTAGATTAGTTCTCTGATTTCCAAAGTTTACTGCTATCTCAGACACAAAAGGCCCGAGTAAAGAGCAGAGATGTCCAAATGGAAATCTAAGATTCATCAAGCATGGGAAAAGCAGGCTTGCTATTTTTACAGCTTTCCTTGCATCCCAGGAACAACGGGGACTGTGCTCTATCAAAGCAGGTTGCTGGACAGTTTGATCTTTGGAACAGCTGATCCATCTTTCTTGCTCCCCATCCTACTCCCGCCAGGTGTGTGGGAGCCTCCTGGCTCAGCTCTCCGTCAGCCCTGAGCACTCTGCCTCTGCTGAGGAGGCGCAACCATTTCCTAGATCATGAGGTGACATCAAAACACCTCTGAGGAATATTCAGAGGCTGGAGGTCTCAGCTGAAGACTGGAGGTTCTGAGCTTAGTCTGCAAGAGCCAAACCTGGAGAGACAGCTCAGAGCTGGATTTCAGTCGCTTTATTGTCCACTTGCTCCAGTCTGACTCTGTGCTGAGTTCACAGCCTGTGGCTTAGTGCAAAGGGGAAAATCAATTCTGTGTCTAGGAAGTAGAAGCTTAGGTACTGTAGCATGCCTGCTCAGAAGGGGCTTTTGACTTCAGCTGTCCTTTGAACTTCACAAGACAATTTGAAGTCATTTAGGATAAAAATAGGAGACTTCAAGTTATTAACAGCCCCTGTTTCTGTTATTGCCATTGATTTGAGTGAGTCAGAGATGGACTGTTGCACTTTAAGGGTGGGTGAGTCTCCTTACCTTGAACTACGAGAGAGAAAACAATGTTTTATGTATGAAGCATGGTCTTACCCTGCTTCTTTCTGACCACACTCCTTATTCATAGAAATTTGGCTTTGTATTCGTATGTTGAATTTATTTCTCTTAGTCGGTGCTGGAATGTCAAGTCTCTGACAGTCATGTCAGAGTGTGAAGTAAAAAACACCAATTACCAGCCTCGCAAGGAAATGGTACTTCAGGGGCAAAATGTTGTGATCCTGCTTTTCTTTGAGCACCCAGGCCTGTAATGTTACGGGGTGATTGAGTTCACTGCAATTTTCTGTTGCACATGTGTGCGGAAAAATTCACACCACCAGAGGTTTATGTCCAAAAAGGAGACAGAGGAGTCCTGTAACTTTATTCAAATAAAGGGAGAGGCCACGGAGTATTTCCCCCCGGGGTCTCTCAAATTGTTGGAGGACACAGCCTCCTTTTAATACTATTTTTCTGGCCACATCATCCTCTCTCTTTCCCCACTGGCTGAGGTATTTGAGAGGTACAGACTTCCCGAATCACCTGCTACGTGACCCCCCCAATATGCAACACACCCACTCCCCACTTTTGTATCTCTGTTCTTCTTTAAATTCGGGAATTTTACGTGGCTTTGATTGCGCAACACTCCTTGTCGGTTAGTACCATTCCTCTGAATTTTATGGTTCCTCTCTGTTACTGTCTTATCTATCAGTCGCTGGTCTTACCTACAAGCAGGCTCACACAGTCCATTTGTAAAGACACACTCATTCCTTTCACACATGACAAACATCATCCATTTTCTCCCTGTCTGCCTGGTGATGTGGCAGATTGCATGTGAAATGCAAAAGTCATATCTGCTTTGACAAGGTGATTCACTTCGAGGAAAATTAGCTATGAAAGAATGCCTGGAATTCTTTACTTTGAAAACAACAGGCAGGTTGGCCAGCATTTAAAATGGGAATCTTTATGCCAGAGACCATGAATATCAATACTCCTCTCACAGGCATTACGAATGCCTTTCCCGGAAGGCTGGCCCAGCTTACGCGGTCAAGAAGGGAACGCGGATAACTGTCCTCCAACACGAGAAATGAAAAGGATAAAGGTGCATAAGCTCTGGTTTTCCCAGTGATCCAAATCCTGTTTTCTCTCTTGTTATGCTGTGTTTACCTCTCTATAAAGAAGAAAACCCTGTGTGGGTGTATTTTCCCCTTTGCCTTCACCCTGCTGAGGTCTGTGGAACCACGGCAGCTCCTTGTAATGATGACCTTCGCAGAAGGACTCAAACCTTTCTCTCACCTGAGCTGTGCTCTTCCTCGCACTTTTGCCAGTGTGGATTCTCAGGCCTTTTATGGTTCTTTCCAGCAGATTTCAGTGAAGCATCCTCAACAAGGGCCCCCACGCTGCCCCCGGTACCTCCAGCCAGTACCAATGGTACCATTCCACGTAAGTGCTCAGGGGGCCATTTAAAACGTCATGATCGTCACTGACGTCGACGGACACCGTAGATGTGACAATTTAAGACTTAGTCACATGTTTAAGCCTTTGCTGCTTAGCAAGGTGTCCTGTGTCAGCAGATCCTCCTGTCTCTGCCTGTGCATTCTCAGCAGGCGCTAAAGGCCAAGACAGTGCACCCCAGATATGAACCACAACTTGGTTGTTAAGGTGTGATAATGTGACCATGTGCTTGGGCCCTTGAGGTCTTTAATAAGATTCCTATCAATGCAGCAGTAACATAGACTTGGACGCTGCAGTTTGGGGTTTCCCAAAGAGCCTCAGTGCCATGGGAATGGGAACACAACCATGGTACTACAGGGGAGTGAGGAGATGGGAAGGGGAGCAGGGACCTTCTGTGCAAGCTGCAGGATGTATCTCACCTCTGTCCTCTCCTTACAGTCAGATTCTTTAATGTTCACATGAACTTTCCTCTTCCCTGCGAAACAGAGAGAGCTCCTGATTGCTATGAGGCAAGGAGGCTTCTTGAACACTGGGTGAGTGGCTTGCTTTTCTCATTCTCATGTGTTTCTAGCAAGTATCACATGAGGACAGCTGGTAGGACCATGGAATAGTTTGGGTTGGAATAGAATGGGTTGGAAGGGACCTCTATAGGTCATCTAGTCCCATGCCCAATGTACAGAATGCAAAATGCTGGGACAACACAGAAATGAGCATCCACGTAACAATTGTGATGTTTCAAAGTCATGTTATCCAATATATAACAGGACAAAATGAAATTCTGAAGGAAGCGAAAAGTGTTAAAATGTTGCAAAAATTCTTAGCCACTTTCATTGGGATTTAGAATTCTGATGACAATTGTAAATTTACAAGCAGGTCTAGAAAAAGTATTGATATATAATGTTAAAAAAAATGTTACTTTTTTTTTCCAGTTTAATATCATATTTACTGGAGAAGGATTTGTTGTGACAAACTTTAAAGTCAGGTAAGGTTCTGGCCGTGTGGTGGTGTCACCTTGACCCTCTGTCCTTTGAGCCGTCAGGTTCCAGATACCCATTTCACAACTGACCAGTCTGTTTGGGGGTCACAGAGGAGAATGAGGCTCATAGACCCCTGGAGGCTGGCTAGGATCACACTGGCTCTTGTGTGGCAGTGTCTAATGAAAGGATGTAATAGTTTGAAAACGCTGCTAGGAAAAATGGTTTCTTGAACCAGATTCCCCTATTTCATTCCTTTTAGCCCAATCCACCTGTATTCATATCCAAACTTTGAGCAGCGGAGAGGGATATTTTAGCAATTTGTAAACATGTCACTTGTACAGACAGTTTTGTAATTTTACGTCTATTTTGACTTCCTACTTTCTTCTCTGACTTCCACAGGTACTTCTTGTTTTATAGATGACGACAGTGTAACATGCTGCACTGTTCACATGGGATGAATCCAATTCATAAAACATTAAGGGAAGGTTCTTCCGAATTTTGGAAGAAACATTTTTTGTGAGAATGCATATCAATTATAGCACTTGGTCCTGGTAACTTCTGTAGATATACCTATGCTGAATTCAAGATGACTTCTAAGTTGTAAAGTCTGGCTTATTGTGGTCACAAGATTTTTTTTGTAGGTGATAGCAGAATGGGGCACGTTACAGTTACGTGCTACTGTGAAATAATTGTTCTGTTCTCTTTTGTTTTCAGGGGTAATTATCCACACCACGGTGCCTATAAGAGGACTCACGTATGTAATTTGTTATTTTCTGATACCTCTTATAGACAGGTATATTTTCTTACCTCTTGTATAGAGGATATAGTAGTCGAAGGGTCTAAATGTTGATGCTATTGTGTTTTGTTGAAATTACTTAATTATCCTGTTGAACCTCGGGCACTACTGTGAAACAAAGGCTCCTCCCAGGTGTCAGGTCCCAGTAACACTTAAAGCAACAGGCTCTGTTTTAACGAGCATGCTGAGTTTCTGCTGATTGCTTTCCTTACAAAACAAATTGTGCCTGTTGATTCTAACCAGTTTCTAACTTTCTGTGTCCTTCCATGCGAACTGAAGGGGAAGGTAAAGCAGATGTCGCAAAGGTAAGACCCAGGGTTATGAACTGGGTTTCCATACTCTGTACTGATTTCATTTTTAGGGGAAGGGAGAATTATACCACTCCATGGCTCTTTGAGTTTCAGAGTGACCAGAAAAGTGCACGTGGAGGTCAGAACCACAGGAATACTTGACTTGGGGAAACGTGTTTGGCCGTGCAAGCTTTCCCTCTCATACCCCAGATCTTGCTTCCATGGCAAGCTGTGAGGTTTGCGCTGCCCTGTAAGAGCTGGCCCTGAGCAGGGTCCTTCACTGGGGCCAGAACCGTGAGTGGACAGTGCCCAAGAAGGATACCGGGATGAATCCTGCACCTCTTCTGTAGGAAATCCTAATTGCCTTCTGACCCCAGGCCAGGAGGAAGAGGAGCTGAATTCCCATCGCCTCCAAGGGGCCGCGAATGATTTAGAAAGACATGATGAGTGGTGGACAACTGTGTGAATTGAAAAAGCTTGGAATATCCCAGCCCTAAGGAACTCTCACTCATTAACCCTCAGTTAAATTAGAGGTCCATGAGGCATCTGCCCATGGCTTCTTGCATTTTGCTGCCACGTCTGAAGCCACTCAAAGAGACATACAGTCTTTCCAAACCTTCCAGAGTCAGCAAGGGTAATTACTTAGAGCAATAGCTGTTCTGAGGAGAAGGGGAATCCACCAGAGATACTGAAAGTGGTTAGTTAAATCCCAGTTTTCCAGGGAGCCCTGGAGTCGCAGGGTGCTCAAGCACCTCATTGTTTTATGACTGGCTCTCTCCAAACTTTAAATGTTGAAAAACCCTTACTTGTGACAGGGATGTTCCTTTGCCAAGATAATGTTATTAGGAAACCTTTAGAGGCATTTACCATGAAACTATAGAGAGACTCTTGTACCTGTATTCCCAATATTTTCTACTTTAGAAAGCATTTCCAGAGATAAGGTGCTAGTGTACATTAGAAGTGGCATCCGGTGATGTTCACCATAGGACTGCACTTATGGTGAGCAAAATACATGCATTATCCAATTCAGTGTAATTATCTGGGCTGCTCCTTAATTTTGTAGCCATTTATATTTGTGAAATGATACTAATATGACGGCCTTGTTTGTGTATTCTATTTGTAGCTATGTCTGTAAGGCCATTGTAAAGGCCACCTTCCTGGAAACACAAGAAGTCTTGAGTCTCAAGATCAAAGAGTTGTTGAATGGCACTTACAAAGAGGGACCATTTTCCTTGTATGTGAAACCTGAAGACGTGGCTGTGAAGTCCATAGGTAAAACTTCGCTGAAACCTCGCTGCAAATTACCTGCTTTGCAATTCTGTCTACAAGTGCTTTTTATCAAATTTATATTCTGTGGAGAGGTTAGGCTAGAAAACATCCTTACAAGTAACCAGACTGACCTCATGTGATGTACAGTCTGTAGAACATCATGCAATGACAGCAATATCAAAAACTTGGGTTCCAGACAAATGGAGACAAGTTAAAACATGAATCCTGGTGCCCAGGCAGGTCTGAGCACCTTTGCAACGAAGGCAAAGTAAAGCTGATGCAGCTACAAATCCAGGAGCTCCTGCTGGTAGCCAGTACCCCGGGGGGACTGGAACCAAACAACCAAACCAAATCCCCTGCCAGCATTTTCTTAATGCCTGTGCATATTGGACCGATCCTCAGATGGCAAGTAAGTATTTTGTTGGTTTGGTTACTGTCTCTGTTCTTCCCTAAAATACAGGAGTGAGCCAGCGATAAGAGCTAATAAACCATACCTGAGATTCAAAAGCACATTTTATAGCAATAACTTACAAAATATCAGTTGCAGATGATAAAACAACAAGCCTGGAGGAAAGACGTTGATGTGTTAATGAGGGGCAACGTGAAGCACTTTCTGATAGAGAAGCCTGGAGGGTGTGCTGCCATTGAATCTGGTTTGTGATGCTGGAAACTCTCTACCTGAGAACTGACCTTATCAAACAAAAGAGAAAAAATTGTAGAAGAAGAGATGAAATATTTAAACAAAATATTTTCTTACAGACAGTAAACCTGTCACATGCTCCTGTCCAGTCTGCAAATTAGAGCTCATTCCCATCAGGAAACCAGGTCCACAGAACAGCTGGGTGCCTGGGTGCTTGGGAGGAAGGCCGGGGGGGGGGAAGTTTCTTTTTGGCAATCGAGTCTTTTTAAAGAGCTTTTATTTATTTCCTCCTCAGCACTAATGGGTTGTCCAGAAAGCTTTTCCCACACAAGGTACAAGGGGAATTATTCCTGGCCTCTAACAAGTCCAGCCTCCAAGACAGAGGTCAGCTGCAGGAAAAACCCTCTGCAGTCTGCTCAGAGGAGCTGGTGAGTGACGAGACATCTTGTTCTGGTTCTTCCATGTAAAACAGGAGGAAGCAGCAGGTTTTGTGATGACAAATCAGATGGCAGTCTGCCGTGGCACACAGCAGTGCCACGCCGAGGAAGACGCGAAGAAATCCGGGGCTAATCCTGGATGGGCTGTGGGAAAAGGGTGTGGCATCGTTCCCATCACCTGCAGGGAGAACCTGCTGGCACTGCAGGGACCTGACTTCCCGCTTGGGCAGGAAGGGAAAACCTTGCCCTGTTGCATTTTGTGCCTTCTCTTGACGGCTCCTGCCCTTGAATACCTCAAGGTGCATTTCACATGGCTCTGGCATTTGGGTTCCGGCCCCACTCTGCTGGGTGAGTGGTAAGTCAGATCTGACTTGAAAATCCATTTAAAGTTGGATTAATGAATTACATTCTTAGCTACCTGAGTGGGAAATATGAGGAATATCATGATTATATATTTTTTCTTGGAACAATGTACATTGTTTTCATTTTTCAGTGAAATTAGTATTGAACTTGGGCAAGCTCTTTGGAAAAAACCAAACATGACTAAATGCAAATTACTGGAAAAACTTCCAAATAATATTCTAGACCTTCAAGATATCAAGATAACAGAAGGTAAGGCACCAGATACTTCAGTGACACAGTCAATCACAGTAGAAATAGTTGTAGTTAGATAATGTTCACGTTGCACATCCGAAGAAGCGTTAAGGTTGTTTTCGTGCATCCTGCACATCTGGTCATCTTAAAGGTTTTTTATTGTTGATGAATTTTGCAGGTGCTTCCATGTTCTCTATCAAATCATCTATTCTCAAAACCTACACTTAGATTTATAACTAAGTAAGTATATGTGAATAATGTGGCAGGCTTTGCCTGTCTATGCGCTCTGTTACCACATCAAAGCAGTTTCACGGTATCTCATAGAAAGAAGCACAGATCAGTGTCTGGTGTTGAAAAGGTGGTGCTGTAATTCATGTAAGTTATGAGATGACCTCTACCACCTGTTTATACTTTTTTTAACCTATGCCAAACAGTGGAAGTAGTTTGAATGGTGAACAAGCCAAATACCAGAGGGCTTATCCTCATCCTCAGCAGTGTATCAAATAACAGATCATGGAAAGATTTCTGCAGTTGCACACAGTCTGTCTGACTCCCAGGTTGTAAAATCTGCTTCTATAAAAAAATTATAGAAGGATGATGAGATGATGAATGGCAGATACAAAATACCATTCAGCATTTGCTTTTGCTGCTGTACCAGGTAAGCAGCATTAGGGGCAGGGGCAGATCTTGTGTAATTTGGAGCTCACAAATTCTTGTAAACACAACCAAAGTTAAAACTAAATATTATTTGCAGATAGTATTTATAAATCCAAAGGCAGGTGATAGTATTCTTACGAAAAGTACATTGTTTTCTTCCTTTAAAATACAATATGAGATATGCAGATTTTACTTGGAAGTTTTTGCCGGTTTCGTTGACATGTCGAGGGCTTATTGGCTTATTCTTAGGACGTAATTTTGTAATAGATCAGGAGCATTAAGACCATCTGGAAAGAACTGAGAAGCAGATTCACTCCTGGATCTAACAGACACGTGTAGCTGTATCGGCAGACAGATAGCTATGTCACATAAATCATCTGTACTTCCTTTTTTTTCAGAGAATGCACAAGATGTTGTACAGCATATTTTATACCTCTTGCCTGATGCAACACTGCGTGTGGAAGAACTGGAAATCATTGCAAGTAAAATTTCTGATATTGTAGAGCTTGCAGATGTGAGTGTGACACTTGCAGAGACTGTATTGTCTATACTGGACTATATTGTGCTGCAAGAAATAGAAGATGAGAACTTTAGAAAAATAACCAATAGGTAAGTAAGATAACTCGCCCAGAAGAGGCTTCCTAAGCTGAAATGGCACCATGGTGTAATTTATTCAGTCTATTAAAATATCATCACTGGCGCTAGCAATTTCTGTACTTCAATCTTAAACACATTTGAGGTTCTTACCAGCAGAAATTGGTTATTGTGTTGTCAAAGGTGCTTTTAGCAGAACTAGTTCTGCAGAACTCCCCATTCCAGCGTTGTTCCCTGTGGGCATCCCAGCCTGGGGGCAGCCCAGGGACTGCCCAGATGCCATCTCCTCTCACAAGGATCTTTGTGGCTCAGCAGTGAGGGCTGTGGGCAGGTCAGCCTGGAGACACAACTCCCTTCCACCCTCTACCTGTGCTGATAAAGACTTTTTAAAAACAGCCATTCAATGTTAGTCTTCAAAATTTATATTTAGGATCATGCATCCATGACGTGATTCTCACATATGCTAAAATCGAGGTTCTTAGCTTTAAAAACACCTCTCTTCTTTGTGGTCTCAAAGGGAACTCAGCTACCTGGTTTTGAATGTCTTAGCAGAGCACTGTCCAGAGCAGTGCAGTCAGCCTTGACAAGGGCAAATGCAAGGACACAGAGTTTACCCATTCAGAGCTTTGCTGGACAAGCCCCTGAGCAGAAGCTCTGCCTTCAGAGCATATCCTGCCTGAGGTGGTGAGGAGCTGGAGGATGGACTTCCAGAGCTTTCTACCAGACTAAATTGTTCTGGCTCCAATATTTTGTCTCCTGGTACAACTAGATGATTGAAAATAATCAGATTAGCAGATTTTACAAGTTACTGCCTTCCAGATGAAGTGCAGTTTTTAACTGGGTGTGGATTTTGATTCAGTTCTTCTCAGAACCTCCTTCTGTGGGCCCCGCAGGAGGGTATCTTCCACCTGCCAGAGTCCACTGAATCATGCCAACTCAAGTGTTTGCCATCACCTGAGCCTGTGCAGACAAAGTGCCATCTACCCCAAAATGGACCCATTCTGCTCTAGTGCTTGCTCCTTGTGATCATAAATCAGAGCAAAGGGTTTTAGTCTCTGGGTGTGTGCTATGAAACCAGCAGAATATTTCAAGAGTTGTATTTTTTTTTCTTTCTGTTGCTCTTGTTGAAGTATCCTGAAGATGGCTGAGGAGATGGGCTATAAGGTTACCTACACAGACGGAAATATGTCAGTCATAACCACGTCCTTGGCCCTGTTGGTGCTGCGTCCAGATCCCGGCCTGTTTGGAGGACTGGCCTTTGGCATTACCTCCTACAACCGAAGTGTGGGTCTCAAGGTGAGAGCAAAGTATCACCTCAGGGATCACTGACTAAACGGGACAATCCTCCTGCTCTTTTGTCTGATTTTGATTTTGACCTGAGGATGGCACCTCTGAGCATGTCATCTCTCTCCTGCAGATCAGTGTGCAAGAAAACCCCTTCAAAAAGGCTTTGGCCTCGGTGTTTTTGCCAAAATCCCTGAAGAACTTCCTGGGGATCGAGTACTCTGACCCAGACAAGCATTCAAAGATCCAGTTCAAGTTTTTTGGCACTACTTCACTTTTTGTGGTAACTACAACTCCCAGCAAACTCTAACACAGCAGGAATGGGCTCAGCTGTTCTCGGTGCCTACAAAAGAAATCCCAACAGCATCATCTGTTCCGGACACATTTAGCATCAGACTGATGGAGGGATGTGCAGGCAAAATGTACTCAGGCAGCAAAACCTTCTCTGTAGCAAGGTGTCTGTAGACCTTAGACTTTTTTTTCATTTTCTGTAGCTGATATTATTCTAGTCCTTCTGTTCCACAGAAAAAAACCATACCCTAACCTTCCTCTGATAGTGAGGATGGTGCATAGCATATGCCAAACATCACGAAAATAATTTCAAGATTTATGTCTCCATTAAAATAATATAGCAGCATGATGTGCAGGATTTATGACTATTCTAGTACTTATTTTATTTCCTTAAGGAGGGGTGGGTATAATTTAGAAAGGGAAACAGTTCTTTGAAATGATGGCTCATACAGTGTGCTAAACAATGCTTTTCACAGTGAGGGAGCATTCACAGTTCTGACCACTGTCTAATGAGCTTAATGATGTACAACCAAATGTTTAAATGTACTGAAACAATTACACAGCTTTCTCAATACAGCTGGTGCATCTGAAACTCAGTTCTGCTTCAGCTGATGTGGAGACTGTTCCTGAGCTGCAGTTAACTATGTTTTTTAATGATGTAGCAAGTAGCTAAATTACATCAGGCATCCCATGGAGTTTAGCTGATCACCATTTCCAAGGAATACAGTTTAAAAAAAATGAGAGCAGGGAAGAGCTTGGATTCTTTTTGCATGTGTGTGTTTTTCCCCTGCAGGATGGCAGTTTAACGATGGAGAGGTTGAACACTTACGTTGTGAGTGCCAGCATTGAAAATGCATCAATTCAGAATCTTAACGAGCCTGTGACTGTCACTCTCCACCACATAGACCAGAACAGGGTAGGATGTGTTCATTTCATCAGGAACGGGGTGAGGCAGAGCTGACTTCACTTACCCTTTCAATAAACTGGGAACAGGACAAATAAGCTTAAAACACTTTGCTGCCGGACCTCTCCATGATACGTGGACCCAAACATTGACTGACCACACAGATCTCAGTGTTCAGTAAATCCTGCCGGTCACTAAAGCTTGTGTCTCCACTCTAAATCCATGCTTAGCAACAAGGGACATTCCTATTGTTTCCTTGTTCTGATCTAGACAATTTTTTTTCAAGGAATAGTTTATTTGCTAAAAAACAGTGGGTTTTGGATTGGACTGAAATGATTTATCCTTGATCTGAATTTGGAAAATAGGTTAAGTCACCAAAAGAGAGAAACTTTAAAAAACCCAAAACCTTGCAAAGACGTTTTCAAAATCATATTGCTTTGTTTTGTTTCCAAATGGTGTTTCAAAAAGTTAGTCTGTTTTATTTTTAAATGGGCGTGGGTCAAATTTGTTGACTGAATTCCTCCTTAGCATTTTTGTGCTGCCACTGTTAATGGTCCAGCCTCCACATGAGTATATTACAAACCCAGGGCAGAAGAAAATTATTCAATAAGATGAACTTGATTAAAGTTCAGGTTAATGAGGACTTGTAATTGCTGCTTTTATGGCAAAATGCTCTTTCCATTCAGTTCCAGCAAATATATACCCAGAAATTTCACCTAGATATCCCCTCTCTTCTGTCATTTTTACTTCACCAGGCCATCTGGCACCTCTCAGATTTCTTCCTTGACCTTTCAAAATTATCTTAATTAAATATTTAATGAGTTATCATCCAAACCTACATCTTTGGCTCTCTGCCTAATTATATTTGACAGTCTACAAATCACACATCTTAAGAGCTTATCTCTTAGGCTGGCTTCCTGTAAGCTCTGTGCATTATTAAACTTTATTAATGATATAATAATAATAAAAGTAAATTATTCTGTGCCTTGGAAAAGTTTGCTGCAGCATTATGAGTAATAAACTAGAATGTCCCCACGAGTAAACATTGCATTGAATATCCATTTACCTCTGTTCAGCTCTCACTTGTCTTCCCTGCCTGATTTCAGAGAGGGCAATTGCTGAAATTCTAAAACAAAGGTTTCTTGTGGAGGTTGTTTTGGTTTTTTGGTTTGTTTTTGGTTTGTTGGGTTTTTTTTCATAAAATCTCCAGTTGTTATTCCAGGTCTTAGTCATAACTTTTGAATTTCACCAGTAATTTGGTGTGACATCTCAGGCACCACATGAACCCAGTGCGATTAGACACAGGAATTGCTCTAAGGTGAACCATTTGTCAGATTTGCTGCTGTCTTTAAAAGACTACAAGGTATTGAAAGATACAGGTAAAACTGGGAAAATCACTGACTCACAGGATTTCCCTTGATGAAGGGGAAGGCAAAAAGTGGGACTCTACTGGTTTAGTGCCGTGGGTGAGATGGCCAATACCCTGGCTGCGTCCCCAAGCCAATTGTCCAGCCCCTGACCTCGTGGCATCTCCACTCACCCACAGACCCCTTGCAGCACCACCACACAAATAATCACAGACACGAGTGGGCTTTGCTGCCAAGTGGTGCAGGGGAAATCAAATCCAAGTGCCTTGGGTGAGAGGCGAGATGCACTGTCTGCAAGTGCAGACGGAGTGCAGATGTCCTGAATAAATGTCACAGCCTCCTTTCCTCTGCTTCCAGGGCAATGCAGCAGTGCACTGCGTCTTTTGGGACTTTGGGAAGAACAGTAAGTGTTACTTGCCGAGCTGGCTCTGTCCCCAGCATCACAGAGGCTTTGGCTTCTTGACATTGTACCTTGAATCTTGAGTTTGTGCTGCCGCTTTGTGTTGATGTCGATACCTCAGTACTCAGCGTTATCCCCGGGGATACGGATATGGCATTGTGCAGTGCTGCATCTACATGAATAAGAAGACTTCGCCTAAGAAAAAGGCAGAAATGCAATAAAATATCAGATGAATTCTTACAGTGACTTCGGGGAATACAGTAAGGGCTTTGCTGGGGTCAGGTCTTTAAAATGGCTCAGACAGTCACCAGACAGAGAGAGATGACTGTGAATTGGGTTAACTCAGAGCATGTGGGAGAGGTCTCCTCCCCAATTACTAGGATTAGAATTTTTTTTTTTTTTTTTTTTTTTTTTTTTTAAATCAGAAGCTTAGCTTCTGGGTATGTGATGCACACCACATAAATAGGGTCATAACATTCAGTCTTACCAGGGAAGATCTGGCTATTTCATTGCTGCACTCTGCCTGAACAAATCCCCTGCCCTGTACATGTTTCTTTTCTTGTGTTTCCACATCCTCCAGCACAATCTAGCCCAGCACTAGGTTCTTTATCTTCTTTCTTTCTGTGTGTGCAGACATTCATTCCACCAAAAGCTTTGAGGTTCTCAGGCAACTACAGAAGATGTGTTTTGGTGTGAAATCTCACTTGTGTGCTGCCAAATGACCCTGCAATCTGTACTAACTTGAGCTCATCTTCACACACCCTGCGTGCTACAGAGCTATAAATGATGGAGCGTGACTAACTCTGCTTAAAAATCCTTTTTCTCTATTACACAGATGGACTGGGTGGTTGGAATACATCAGGGTGTGAAATGGAATATACAGATATGAATTACACAATCTGTTTTTGTAATCATCTTACCCATTTTGGAGTCCTACTGGTAAGTACTCTATGAATCATCTCCCAGAAAATCCTGTGGCACTAAACAAAGTCATCACTAGTTTTGGAGAAGAGATGGGAGATTCATATCTGTACAAGCTGTTAGATACCTGCAATTTTGCCAAAATCAGCAATAATGAAAAAGCCAGTTATAATAATTTAATGGTGTAAAGTCCTTTAAATGTCACTTGCTTCAAGGCAATTTTGTTTTACAGATGTAGTTTGTACTTCTTTGCAGTGTAACTTAATCAACCTTAATGTATTATTTACTGTGTTGGAAGTACTGTGTTAAATTTATTAACTGCCAGCAGCAACTAATGACATTACATCTTTTTGAAAGTTTTATCTATGCTCCATCAGAAAGTGAAGTTTAGTATAAATATGGGAGGTGCCATTATCTATCACCTCTTATTTCTCCAGAAATAAATAATTAGAGATAATTATTATATTAGATAATTATTATTACAGAGGTAATACAGAGAAAACTGCCTGTAAAAGCAAAATGTCAAAAGCTCGGATGACTGCCTGAGAATGGGCTGCAACAAAGGCAAAGAGACAGGGGAGTTCTAAGCAAACGAAGTAGATTAAATTGTCTATTCCCAGTAGGACACTGCCCACAGGATGGGGTGAGGCCCCACCTTTGCCTTTGGATGATTCCCCGAGAGGTCAGCACAACCCTGCTCCAGAGGCAAAAGCCCTCCTGGGAGTAAAACTGTGGCTTTTCAGAAAGGAATTGAGATGGTTCAGATTTCACACACTTTCTCAAGTTTCCATTCAAGCAAGGAGAATTCAGTCTGATTTTCAGATCACACCTCTCACTGCCACGTTGGTAATCAGCGCAGCTACAAGTATTCAACAGCATCGTCCGTGGTACATCAGAGATGTAGGTTACTAGTCTGAGGTTCAAAGTTTCATGAAATAGCAGAGAAGCTGTGTCAAGGAACAACAAAATCCTCTCAATATTCCTCCTGGCAGCAGCTGTGGAGAAGCAGGGCCCAGCCTCCTGTCTGGTCTTGCAGTGGCACTTTCTGGACAGGGAGGATCTACCATGCTCCAAGACATTTAGCAGGTTTGTGCAGTTGCCAAGCATGGCAGCTGCCACTGAAACAAAGTAGCTTCTCCTACAAAGCGAGCTCCCAGTGGAATAATTTTCGTAAGATGCTGGAATCCATGTTGAATTTGCAGTTTCTGAAGAACAGCTTTTCTAGCTTCACAACTTATTGCTGGATACTTTAAATACTGCTGGTTAATTTACCGTTTACTAGTTTGGATATTCTGTGGGACTATACAATAAGAAATACATAAAAATATTAATGGAAAGCCTCCAAAAGTAGCAGTAAGCGGGAACAGGAATTTCACAATGTGAAAATGTGGAAAGGAATTTTCTAAATCTGTCTTGGCAAACAACTGTGTTTCTTTATCTTGTAACACAGGACTTGGCTCGAACAGAAATAGATTTCACACATGATCATGTATTAACTCTGATAAGCTACGCAGGATGTGGTGCTTCTTCCCTTTTTTTGGGAATAACGCTCATGACATACCTAACCCTTGAGTAAGTCTGATCCTTTTTCTTACACTGATTTTAATATTTTGGCAATAATGAATTTGCAGCAATTATCAGAAAGCTTGCTAATATTTGATTCTCTGATGCATGAGAGGGAAGACTGAGAGCTGACAGTATAAATATTGTTTTATTTTGATGTCTGACTGTTGCAAAATTAGAGGGATTTGAATACTCATACTTCAATACAAGCGCCTGTCTGAACTATCAAGCAATTTTTATGTTCCTAAATTTCACAAAATCATGGAATGGTTTGGACTGGAATCCAAAGTTCCAACACCCTGCCATGGGCAGGAACACTTTCTACTAGACCACATTGCTCCAAGCCCCGTCCAACCTGGCCTTGAACACTTCCAGGGATGGGGCAGCCACAGGTTCTCTGGGCAACCTGTGCCAGGGCCTCACCACCCTCACAGTAAAATGTCTGTAAAGAGTAAAAATTTCTGTCATTTCAAAAATTTATCCCTGGATGTGGGTGAGATATTACATCAAGAATCTGGAATATTCCTGTGTATAGGCTGTACATTGGATGATGCAGTGATAACCTTGTGGACTTTCCCCTTCTTGTTAGCAAGGTGCGGAGAGACAACCCCTCAAAAATCCTGCTCAACCTTTGTGCTGCGCTGCTGATGCTGAACATGGTCTTCCTCACCAATTCCTGGCTGACCTCGTTCAACCAGCCAGGCCTCTGCATCACCATGGCCATGCTCCTCCACTATTTCCTTCTTGCAGCATTCACATGGATGTGCCTGGAGTCTGTTCACTTTTATTTAGCTCTTGTCAAAGTTTTCAATGTTTATGTCCCAAAGTACATCCTAAAATGCTGCATTGCTGGCTGGGGTAAGTGGACAGATTTCCCCTCCACTTCTGTGCTTGTCAGCTTCTCTAAGATTGGGGCATATTTATGGAAGCAAGTGAAGACCCTGAGCTAGCAGAAATACGATGCACACCTTGCGCTATAAGGATGGATCTCTTCCCCCAGGTTGTTCAGCTTAGATTTCTTCTGTCTAGAGAGACATCAGCAGAGAGTGCTTGTTGGTACCTGCACAGTCATATGCAACTGAAAGTGGGTGTAAGACACTGCTTTCCTACCCCTCTTCTCTTTACAGGATGATTTATCATGGTACCTCACATCAGTGGCTGTGACTGGGGCAGTAATGCTGTCCACAGCCTTCACCCCTGTGTGGGGATGCTCAGAGGTGATTTTAACTCCTTCTTCAGGCCTTGTGTCCATTCCTGGCATTCTCTTCCTGATTCCCATGCACAGAGTGGATTTGGCTTTCATTCATGCTCTCCTGAGGACTTCCCTTGACAAGTATCAGAGACTTGTTTGGGAGAAAAGTACCAAAAAGAACCCAAATTCTGGTTCACCTGTTAGAAAAGGTATTATCAGAAGCACTGACCTAGAGCAGAATTTGGGCTGTATTATTTGGGTCACCATTAGATGCTGTTTTAGAGGGGGGTTTTTGCCCTTGAATAGTGTGCAGCATATTATCGTCCCTATCCTCCGATCTGATGTCCCACACAGTTGTTCTCAGGGGCAGCCATCCTTGATGGTGCTGTTGGCAGTTCTCTAGGGAAAAGCCAGAACTGAAAAAAATATGGGAAATGTGTGGAAGGGAAGACTGATAAAGCACTCCCTGGGAAACATCTGTCTCTATAAGCTCTTAAAACAAATTGCTGTGGTCTGCTTATCCCTCGACACTCAGCTTTTGTAATAATCGGTTATATTTTACCAGATTGGATCCCTTCTGGAGATGTTTGAAGACTCACAAACATTTTGCAAACACAGATATTTTTATGCCTACTCATTTGTAATTTGCATAAATAAGGAGATTAAACCTGCTATGCTACACATCTAATTACAACTACTTGTTTCAGAAGGAGCTTTGGGGGTACAGTTTCATCCAAAGATGCACACGTCTACTGTAATTACGTATCAGAGATTATCTGACATCTTTCCATAGTCTCAATTTTTTCTTTTGAATCAAACTATTTATTTTTCTTTTGCTTTCCACATTAGGAATACCAGCTATTGTAATTACTCTTGTGCTCATTATAAATAAAGACTTCTATGGCAATGGGTCGCTCTCTGAGAGCCATCCTTACAGCAATTTGTAAGTAAAATATTTTAAGCTTTTGATGGTCACCAGAGTATCTGAAAAATACAAGAAATAACCAGAAATAACTCACTTTTGTCTCTTCTCCCCCATCTTTACCCTCTCCTTTTAGTGGTTCTGGTTCATAGGAACATTTTGAATGCATGGCTACTACATGGAGTAATTTTCACATTGGTAAACTGGGCTTGAGGACAGGGAAGGCTTCTGCCAGTCAACTCCACTTTTATTTTCTGTGAAATTTCTTTCTTTTCATGAACCCAGTCTAACGGGATATTTGTATATGCTTCTGCATGTTCTGGGTTTCTGGTAAAATCTAAAGGCGCAATAATTGCTCCAGTATTTTTCACATTTCCTTCTGTTTGTTTTTTTTTTTTTTTTTTTTTTTTTTTAATGTCAATTCACATCACTGTCTCATCATAATTTCAAGTAGTTTTATTTAAATCATCTCAACCTCCTCTCTTTTCCAGTGGGAAAACACTGCATTCTTTCACGATTTTTTAAAATGCTTTTATAGCAAAGAATGTTTCCACCTCCTTCTTGTTTAGCACAATCTGATCGCTTGTTGGTGAAGATTACCTGGAATATTTGAATCTTCTCCCATCAGAGAGGCAACACACACCCATGATACCTCAGAGGGAAAACTGTTCCCCATCTTTAACAAAAAGATGTAAAGACAAAAAACAGTAAAGTTCACTAACTTGTGTCTAAGGAAAAGCTAACCAGTGGCATGCTATTATTTAGACCCCTAATTAAGTCGTATTTAACTTGGCTTTCCTAAGGCAGTGTGTCTTTGTGTTTATACATTATTAAGTTGTGAAACAATCATCAGGTTTATCTGAATTTGGCAGAAATATCAATGTCTTAAAGTTACAGAATTTCCATAACATCCATAAAAAAGGTAAGTGCAGGGATTCTATTAATGTCCTCATTGGGGGAAAATAACAGGTGCTAGGGAATACCCCTAACTAGGTGTTGGAGAGCCATACAGAATACTTCTTTTCGGAACCAGGCTTCCTGAGTTTCCCCCTCACAAAACTCCTTATTGAATACACACCTCCCTTTCTTGCAGTTGCTGGATCCAGGACAACACAGTGTTCTACATCTCCGTTGTGGCCTATTTCCTCTTAATATTTTTGATGAATACAGCCATGTTCATCACTGTTCTCCTTCAAATCCACTCTGTAAAAACAAGGACACAAAAGACATCCAGATTCTGGAAACAGGGTGTCCTCCAAGACCTCAAAAGTGCTTTCAGCCTGATGTTTCTTTTGGGCTTAACTTGGGGCTTTGCCTTTTTTGCCTGGGGAGCAGTGAGGATATTTTTCTTGTATCTCTTCAGCATTTTTAACACCTTGCAAGGTAATTTCTGAATGGAGTAGTGCAATAAGCACAATGGTTTAGGGATGTGAAATAGAAATAAATCTGTAATATCATGTAACTCAAGCATAGGCAAAGAGGAGACCTGATACAGCTTTTGTATTACAGGCTTTAGCTATTTTAACAGGGAAGTTCTGTTGCAGTGGGATGACAGTGTTGTTTAGATAGTATTGCTGTGATAGATAGACTATTAAAGACATGAATTCATGCCTTGGAAACACGGGTCCCAGTAAATGCGCCTTTTCAGGAGCTGGCATGATCATTTTCATCTGGGCATAAAAACGTCTGATAGAATCCACATCGACTTGCAGATTGTTCTTAAACCAAATCTGCAGAAAACTCTTCCTATCACCCTTTCATATGCACAAAGAGGTCAGTGCAACTCTGGGCCAACATGATTATAAAATCATAGTATGGCTTGGGTTGAAAGGGACCTTAAAGATCCTGATGCTGGCCCAGGGACACTTTGCCCACACAGAACACAGTCATATCAGCGGCATGACGAAGTTTAGAAAATGGGTGGCAGGTTGGAGAATACACATGAAAACCTATGAATCTCTCCTTTCTCCTTTAGGGTTCTTTATCTTTGTGTTTCACTGCCTAATGAAGGATGAAGTAGTGAAGCAGTGCCGAGTACACTTCTGCTGGGGAAGATTTCGTCTGAGTAATTATTCTGGTAAGCTCTGAAGGGATTTGTTTAGTTGACTCATAAATCTTCATCTGCTACTGGTGTCACTTTTGTTCTGCATTAAGAAATACGGCTCCTCTCAACAGCCCTTCTGCATTGCATTGGATAATTATTCTTTAATAGGTCTTTATCCTCTTGCATTAACTGCTTATATGATATGATGACGGGGTGACAGCATGCAGTAAAAACTGCAGATTTCCAGAACAGATTTCAGCTCTGTCTCTTAATTCTGTTCTCACGTGCCATTCAGTATTCACTTATGTGAGCCATGTTTTTGGTGGCTTTCCAGTCTTCATAAAGCTGAGATTCTGAAATTTGTGCAGAATATTGGGCATACTAGTTGCTATTTTTTATGTGCAGGAGCTGGATTTGCTCAGCCTGGGAAGGAGAAGGGAGATGTCTTGCTGTCTTTGGCTGTCTGAGGGGTAGTTACAGAAAAGAGGCAGATTTTCAGAGCTATACATCAAGAGGACAAGAGGCAATGGACACAAGCCACAGTGATGGAAATTCACATTATTTATAAGGAAACACATTTTTTTCACTATGTGGGTAGTTGGGTGTCAGTGGCCCAGAGAGGTGGTGCGGGGAGTCCCTCTCCTTGGAGAGTAAAATTTCAGCTAGACACATGCCAGACCAACCCGATCCAACTCTGGGCCGGAGGTTAGAGTGAAGACTTCCAAAGGTCCCTTCCAATCTAAATTATTCTAAGATTCTTCTATCTGCCAGCTCAGCGAGATATAGCATGTGCCATGGCTGATTCTGGGCTGCTCCAGTGATGTTGATTTTTTACAGAAATGTGGAATAATTGAATAACCCTGTGTGTCTATCAAAATGAGTTGATGTTATGAATGGGTATAACAAAGAAGAAGCTTAACCATTTGGTTTTCAGGAAACCAGACTAAAAATGCTGTATTAACGCTTGTGTCTTGTGCACAGCATCCTGTGCATCCTGTGCTGCTGAGGAAGAGCCAGCTTTCCATTTGCAGAGGGGGGGTTCAGCACAAGTGCTCTCAGTAGCACACAGAGTGTTCTCCCTTGAGCAGGAGCCAGGTCAGTGTTGTATGACAGAATAAAGACGAGGCTGCAATTCCTACCCTTTGTGTGACTCCTGCCTTCTTCTTTGTGACCTTATCAAATTAGTATTACTAGATTGGGTCCTCAAGGGGAAATAGAAGACTGAATTGCTGGTATCCAGCCCCACCTGCACAAGTGTGATGGAGTTAATGTAAAAATTAACATCAGGAATTGTGCACTGTGTGGCACGGAGACCCCTGGCCTCCGGGCAGGAATAAGGATGGCACAAGGATGGCACAAGGATGGCACAAGAATGGCACAGGAAGCAAGCACAGACTATTCCGCTCTCTGCTGTCTGGTAGCTTGAGATGTGGCACCTGTACAGAATTTTATTTCTACACCTTCCACTCTCTGATTTCAGACTGGAGTGGGTCAGGTGCAACTGCTGGATCTACACCAAAGCATTTAAACCGCAGATCACCATCCCAGGCTTTCTGGAGTCTGCATTCAAATGGAACAAGTCCAACTTTCAATGCAGATTTCCTTCCTGGGACTTCTCCAGATACAGATTTTAAGATTGGTAAGAAAAACCGTGTGCACTGCATAGACTATAATAGATACATACTATAATAAATTCCATATGGTGACAGTCAAATCCTAATCAATGGAAATAAATAGGAAACCTTTCACTGCTTTGTCTGTGCCAGGCTTCCGTTTGGGGGTTAACATTACAGATGGCTTTTGCTATACTAGGGAAAATAAGAAAGCTCTTAAAATCCTGGGATGGCTCTTCTCCAAAAGGACAGGAACTCCCTGCTCAGCTGCCACCCTAGGTACCTAAGGAATATTCTACCCTCTGCCAGGTGACTGCCACTCTCATGGGACCTATTCCCTATTAGGGAGCACCATAGTCTTGAGATAGACTATGGTGCTCTCTAACTGGAATTGCATTCCCAAAAGAGCGAGGATCTTGGGGATTACAGAAAGCTAAACAGAACATGCTCTGAGCCTTTTTAAACCAGGAGAATCCCAGAAGAAGGTTTTGCCTCCCAAGATGGGGAAATGGTTGCAGAGCCATATTCTGAAGAAGGAATAGCACCAAACATTCCTGGTTGTTTTTTGAAAAATGCTGATTTCTGTTATTTCCCCAAAGACATTAAAACTGCACAGGCAGGTTCTTTCTAAACACATTAAACCAAGTTATTATAATGGAAAAATGTTCCCAATTCTTTCCCACAGCTGAAGTCCACTACAACCCCGGTGCTGTATCTCCAGAAGATGGTGAGACCAACCATCCTTGTTCACGAAGAATACTATCCATGAAAACAGGGTTGCAGTACACACAGAAAGTAGGATTTTTACACCAGTACTGAATTTGTTTTCCTCTGCTTATCTAAGGATGGATCTCTTTTGAGGCATGTAGAAACATAGTTCTAAAGAATTACTTCTAATGTACAGTTATCACTCTGGACACAATTATAGAGCTAAAACATTCCATGACTCAACTTTAGGCTTCATTAGGAGTAGCGGTATGGACCACAAAAGGATTTGGTCCCACTGTGTTTCCAAGATTAGTCCTCATGTTAAACAGAGACTGGAAACATTCCTCATCCTGAGCCCTGTTCATAGTTGGTCCTCCTTTTTTCTTACCCTTTCTGCTATCCTGATAGCCCTCTGTTTCCTTCTTCATCTGATATTTATCTTGATGCCTTAGGTTTCACTTCAGGCACCAATCTCAGAATCTAATACCGGTAATATTGAGTTACAAGTGATATTTTTGAGCCTGTTGACTGATTGTCTCAGGCATGGATAGCTAGGATCCTCGATCAGTATCTTTCCTTACTTTTCTGAAATGGACTTTGACCAACTTATACATGAAGAAATTGTACTCAGATTTCCACGATGTTCCTCTCAGTTGTATGTTTTTATTTTCCGATATGCTGTCACTGATGACTTGAACTTAGATCCCTAAAGAGATGTAGATGCATGTCTAAATGTTTGAAAATGTTGCCCAGTACCTTCAAATGGAATGTGGAAACATTAGAAACTGAAATTCTCACCTTCAAGGGGTATCCACATGTATGATATAGGTTTCAGATTATCTCTTCTAAAAAAAACCCAAAACTAAACCCAAACAGAACAACAGCAGATAAAGCCCTACTATCGTTGGAGCTGGAAATAAGGAAGTTCTCCCTTCAGTGTTGCTTTGCTGTGAATGCAGCAGGATGTGAACTCTATTTCATAACATCACAAGAGAGACTTAACTTTCCTCATCTGCTGAGGAGGGGCTTTCTTTCAGCAAATGTGTTCGAATTGGTCATTTGCCTGCTCAACCAAATCCTAGTTTCCCTTTTGAATGCCCTTCTCTGCATCATTCAAGTAAAGATTTTTAAATGATTGTCAATATAGTGGAACACTAACCTGTACCCATGATAGAGGAGTAAAATAATATAATGGAGTGATGTCTTAGAACTGGTATGTACGATACAAAAGACAAAAGGTTCTTTCAGTCTGTGAATAACTCCCACATAGCAATTAGTGGAAAAAGATTAATATTTTAATGTACAGTAGCTGCAGCCAATCTACTTGAAATCAGACAGATCACCTTCAGTTCCTTGGCTTTATGGGAGAAATCTCAGCATTAAAAACATGCAAACAAGGTCCAGCTTGTACTTGTTTCTAACTTGAAATTGCTTTCAAGGGAAATGAAATTTAATATAAATGGCAGTTCATTATGTTGGACACGAACTATTGTATTTTTTATTTTCTTTAGTAAACTCTTTGTTCCACAATCGACTGCTGTTTTCCCTGCTTTCCAATGTGAAGCACAACACACTGTGCTGTAGTGCTAAAGCTGTGCCTAACCTTCCCTGCACCCCTACCCTGGCTGCTGCACACCCCAGGGGGAGTCCTGAGAGACTAAGGAAAGAGGCTATTTGGTTCTTTGGGAGAACTGGAGTTTTAGTCCTCCCCCAAGCCCCTTTGAGACCAGTTTGTCTCCGCCACATCAATAAGACCAGGTGGGTGGACAGTCTGATGTGTCTCTATCACACTGCTTTGACCTGCACTTTCTCCTTCATGCAGTAATTCTTTCTGCATCCACTTCAGAGGACAGAAAATAATAGGCTTACATTACAAATAGACGTTAGGTAACAATTTATATTTTTAAGGAATAAGAGGTCTAGAGAGCACATGGAATTGCCATCACTGGTCTTAAAAAACACTCAGGGGGGTGAGACAAATATCTGCCAGAATTGGTGTAGATTGATTTTGCCTTAGGGCAAGTCCTTCCAAGTGTATTTTCTATGACTCTAATATAAAATAAAAAGACATCAGAAGGGGGCAAAACATGAGAGCAACAGAACACTGGCCTTGTCTCCTGCATCCTGTAATTGTTTTTCTGCATTCCTGATGAAAGCTGAAATATACCTTGATTTTCTAAAATTTTTGCCCTCGTAAAGGATTAGGAGCAACAAAGATTCAGGTAAAAGCTGGACAAGCTGCGCGAAAAGTGCTGGAATACGGAAGACTTCTCAGGCTGCTGAGAAATGTCTGGAAATGCCATTTCTTGGGCATATCCATCAGCATGCTTCCCACTTTGGAGGTGTACCAGTGGGAAGAAGGGCAAGCTGCACAGAGGGGAGGTCTTCATTCTTCCTACTGATTCTATTTTTTTTTTTTTAAAGCAAAATCTGGAAGTCAATTTTTAAAAACCTGTCAAGTTGCTTATGTAAAATGCAAAGCGCTATTTGTTCTGGGAAGGTGGTTAGCTCACTTCCACTCTCCATCACATGCCTAATGGCTTTTCCAGCTAAACAGTGTATCATTTATGTTTCAAGCATGGCATTGTGTAGGCTGTCAGCTGGAATGAAGATGTGTAATTTTCCTTGGGCTGAAATAATATCTTCCGCACCAGCACTGTTGCATTTGCTCTTCTCCAACGTATCTGTGCTGACATTCTGTCACAGAATTGTGCATTGATGGTTTTCACAGGGAGAGGACATGCACAAAGACAAATCTAATAAAATTTTCTATGCGCTTGTGTTTCACATCCTAATAATTTTAAATGATGGGAGCAGCTTCTGCAGCTCTGGCTGGAACGTGAGTGGTGTGTGACCAATACAAGCACATCCTCCTCCTCTCCGTTTGGATTCTATCAGTTGACTTCTACCCATGGCAGGGGGCTGGAATGAGATGATCTTAAGGTCCCTTTCAACCCAAACCACTCCATGATTCTATGACGCAATATAAAGGCTGCTTTGATTTCTAAGTTACTCTCAATTTACTCCTAGATTGCTTATTTTTAGTGATACATACACCAGGAAATGTGTGCTCTATTTTAAAGCAATAAAAGGATTTCAGAAGGTATATTTACCTATGAAGACAATTATTTGATGTCAGATCTCAGTGGGTTGTTAACAATAGGTTAGATGATACAAGAGAAATAAAAAATGATAGGAAAATCACAGCAGCAGTTGTGGTAAATTGAAAAAAACACTCCCCACTCCGACCTTACTATTTAGACTGGCACAAAACTCCACCACTCTTCATCCTAGCTAAGTCACGGGATGCAGATCCAAGGTGTAGGCAGCTCACTCATGCATTCCTGGAGACTTTTAAGTCTCCTCATGGACAAGTACCTAAAGCTGCCTTCTAGTTCAGCATATGTACAGTGGTTTGGTAACCCTGGGATAGATAAATATTACATAGGATGACAGCTAAAGGTCTGTATGGCTTGTTTAAGCTTCCTTCTGACTGTGTGAATCTGCAGTAGTGGTTAGCAGTACATCCGAGATGTATAATTCTTTCTAAATTTAGCAGACAGTTATTATTGGGACAATGAAAGAAATGTCATTAGGGGAAATGATTTGAGATTAAAAATCAAAATACTGGGAAGATAATTGCCTATTGCATAAGATGATTGCTGTGTCTTAATGCACAATTCTCTGTGCTTTTAGGTATCAGAAAGTATTTAGCATGTAATGGCACTTTAACGATTCCAAATTAAATGTATCATGGAGAGTTTCAAGGATGCCCAAAAGAATTATCCTCGCTATATTACTTCATTGTCTGATTGCTCCTGTAACTAGAGAAGAGCGAGGATACGTTCCAGTGTTTATTTTTCTCTCTTTTCTAAGAAATGACACCAATATTTCACTGGCCATTCCCATACTGAAACTGGCTGAGGAAACTCCTGGAAAAGGGGGCTGGAAGGGACGCAAGAATGGAAAAACAGGATGAAAGGTATTTGGAGCCATAGATTAATGACAGCATCTGAGATCCCGTTGCAGGCAAATTGCAGCACACTAAGTCCACTGAACAGTCTGGATCTGGGCATTGTAACAAAATCAGAAACTCTTTTCTTATATTTTAACCAAAAAGATACTCCATCTTGTTGCTGCATCACTGAATGCTCCGGACAGCTCCTCTGAACTGACCTTCCATCTCACTTTTGTAACAGTGACGGCTGGGATGGTATTACTTTTGCTTCTAGACATGCTGGTAAGTCTTGTGGTATTTGAAAGTTTAATTGGGTAGCTTATCTTCAGTTTCAAAAAACAGGGACACTGTTCCAATTAAACATTGCGACAGGATTTTATGCCCTGAGTCTCAGTACCTGCACAGCTCCCTCTGCCCTTGGTGTAAAATCAACTCCACACAGATAAACCCAGAAATAAACGAGTGTATTTTTCTCCTAAATAGGTAGTCTTTGACAATAAATGGTTACACTCTGCTATGAATGTGACACACATGAGGAAATTGTCATTGAAGTGTACTAAAAAATATTTTCCATTTTCATAGCTCAGTAGTTGTTTAGTCTCCAGCTGCTGAGGAGACTGGGCAATGGTAAAAAAATCAAAATACAGGATAGAGAAGATGTTCCCATTTAGTGGTGAAAACCGTCAGATTGACAGACACTGAAATCAAGCTCTTGTCATCACAAGTGAAGGAATCCAGCGTGGGCAACACTGCAATGTTGCAATCCTCTGCAACATTCCTCCCCTTTGCCTAAGACTTGTAGCTCTGAAATAGATGCCTGGCAAGATGGGGAGGTGATGTTCTCTCTGTTTCAGGAGGCACTCGATGTGGTGCATGGAAATGACTTACTCCCATTCTCCCAGTAGGACAGAGCAGAACAGAACACAACCCTGAATATGCTGGTAATCTGCTCTGAACATGGACTGCTCTCTCTGACGTGGATGCTCACTCCAGCATGCATTCAGGCTTTCCCACTTAATACTTGCCTTCCTGAAAACTAGAAAATGGATTGGGAACGGTCACACAGCTGTGACATGGCTTTTTGTCCCCTCGCCTTGCCCTTACTCATCATGCCATTGGCAATATCAGTTTAAAGAGAAGACACTAAAGCTCTAACACATTCTGACCGATGTAAGTCAGAAAAAAGGCAATTACACACACCCATCCCTGAGAATGTTGTCTCTAGAGCAGGGACTCCTCTTCCCAACACGGAGGTGGCAAAGCCAGTTCAGAAAACGCTAGGAAGAAAAATACATTTCAGAACTCCTAGTTACAAATGCAAAGTCTGGTTCATAAACTGGAGTTGTTAAAGGACTCCAGGTCAGGACTTCTTGATGAAGGAGCAAAAAGCTTTCCTTCATGTCAGAAAAACATGACCTAAAAGGAAGGCTACTGGGATTTGCTGAAAGGGAAAGATTTGCATTGCTTTGGGCAGACTGCTAGACTTAAATCAGTTTTCCTCATCCTGGGAGGAGTAGGAGGAATGTGCCTGTGGTGTCCCAGCAGCAGAGTCCCGCTTCGCACTAAAGAGTTTGGGCACATGGAGAGCAACCAGGCTCATCTGTAGGAGAGATCCTAACCTAAGAACAGCCTTTTATAAGAGAAGATGCCACAACGGAGTCTACCCAATTCAGAACTAGGATAGACAAGCTGTTCAGAACCTCTCTACTGTTAACACCCGACAAACATAAACGTCAGTTCACTCAGTGGAGAGACAGAAGGATACATCAGCCAACAATAAACAGATGATGAAACTGCTAGGAGAGACACTCAAAGGGTCTAAAATGAGTTTGAGACATAAAAGAAGAATTAAGACAACTAAATAGTTCTATTCAGAAATGATACCAATAACAACCAGAAAAAAGTGAGTTAAAATTATCCTAACAACACCAGGCTGGCTAATATAGCTGCAGTTCAGCGTGTATCACTTGTGTGCTCCTAGCACTTTAGCTACAAAGCATTCTGACATATTTGTATAAATAATTACCAATGCAGCATGACCAATGTACCTGGAAATAATAAAAATAAGCAACACAAAAGAATTACTATTTTGGAAAATAATTTTCTTTAATGTGAATTAAGGCTTTGGCTATTTTCTTCGTATTTTGGCTTGGTGCAGAGCAAATGGTTCTGAAAGATTTTTCTGAGTGGGTGACACTATGCAGCACATGGCAATGATTTAAGTCAGTCGTCATACTGCATTAAAACAGAAGATTTGCATTAAAAATGCAGATAAATGATATACTCTTGAGGTTTGGTTTTTTTGGGGTTTTTTTTGTTTGTTTGTTTGTTTGTTTGTTTGTTTGGGGTTTTTTTTTGTTTTTTTCAGCATGGAGTTCAAAAGGAGCATTTATTTTCTGTGAAGCTGGAACTTGAAATAATAGCCAGAATTACTCAAATTGCTTTTCACACCAGGAGGCAAAGCTCTAAAATAATGCCTTAGAATACTTTACAGTTTGGAATAACAATGCCATTGTCTTCCTTTTCAGCTGGATTCGTACAACAGTAAGCTATCAGAAATAGCTGCAATTCTATGATCATAAACAAATTGCAGATGTGGTTTGCTGTCTGTCCTTCAGATTTTCATTGGGCCTAAACAATGCTATTTTGTGTGCTTTTTGAAAATAGTGTTTTTCACCTACTATTGATCCACTAAGACAGCATCTTAGGCCCCATAAAGAGAGAACCTGGGCAACTACCTAAAACCTCCAGTAATATAAGGACAGAAGAAAGAATTGTGAGAAATGATGAAACTTGCTTCTGCCACATTCCCACAGGGAGGCAGAAAGATGGGGGGAAAAGCAGTCTCTCAGTGGAAAGAGAAAACAGAGTAGAATTTCATGTTGCTCTGAGCAGGATTAGACATATGTACTGTGCTCTGTTAGAGAGAGAGAGCAGGGAAAATGTGTCTGTGTTTCCAGACTGGGGGGGATTCTAAAGCGTGAAGCATCAGAATGGGCATTCAGGTCCAGGTACATGAATTCAGATCCAGTTCAGGATGGACAGCACATGAAATACCAGAAGTAATGAGAATTTTAAGCTTTTGCCACTTTCGGGAGTTGCCTGCATCTGTGACACATGTTGATGTCCTCAAGAGGCTCTAATATGGGTCGGGAGGTCTCTCTGCTTTCCCTTCATACCTGAATCATCCCCCAGACCAACTGCTGGGAGCAACTCACAGCTCAAGAGTCCAGTCCTGTGGATTATGAGTTACACAGAGGGATAACAGTTCAGGTCCTCCATCCCAACATACCAAATGCTCGAGTGATAGAACTACCAAGCTTCAGAGTTCACACTGCCAGCTCGAATCTCTCAGATGGCTCTGGAAGCTCAGGGACTGTAAGAGTTGGTTGGGATCTCTGCTGCTGGCTGAGCTTTGATGCATTAACCAACCTCTGGTGTAATTCAAGGCAAGCAACAAGCTTCTTTCAGCTCAATTCCAGTTTCAGCTAAACACCCGATGCTTCATTCAGATGCCACCCTTGAGTACTCAACATCTGGTGGAGTGCAATTAATTCCCAATGTTTGGTGACACCCAGCTTCTCCTATACAGGAAAATGAAACATTTTATGTAAGTATCTGACATTGAGCTGTCACAATCTGCTACAGTTACTGAACTCTGTATTAAATATAATGCATGGTACTAAGCCAGTGTGGGTGGACAACATAATCGGGATCCTCGAAGGTACCTAAATCTGTGAGCAACCTACACGGTGTGCCTGCATGAAAGGACATATTCTGGTTGATGATGACAAGAGCTTCTCTTCTAAAAGCACTTTCAAAAAGCATAATTGGAATTTTTAACCCATGAATGCTCTTTCCATCAGTGACTCCTTCTCCCACCACGACACAGTACAGATCTTCCACTTGATGTACAATCTACCACCTGGTCTTTCACCACCTGATATCTATGGCATGGTTATATTTGAAAGGACTGGGATTGGGAGAGGACAAATTAGGCCTTTCATGCATAGTACTTAGAGGAGGTTTTTTTTGAGTAGATGAAACAAGCTTCATTTGGTGTGTCTGCGTGTGTGCAGCTAAAGGGACTCTGCTATAAGGTTGCTTTTGTGATTTGAGCAGAGTACCTTCTCCACTCCAATGTCACAGCTCAAGAACAATCCAAAGAAAAAATACTCCATCACCTGATCTTAATTTTCAAGGCATAAGGCTTCAGTCCTTTGATCCTTTTTCCACTCCCACTAATTAGAAATTAGATCCTGGCTTTCTTAATTTTAGGAGATTTAACTCAATGCACCACATTTCTTGTATCTTAGTTTACACAAAAGTTAATCAGGAGTTCATCAAAGTAAGATGATTTGAGCACATAATGAGATGATGTGAGATTTGACTGTTAACTAATCTAAAGATAAGAAAAAACATACTACTACTCACATATCTGATTGAGAAAGCATCAGGAAAAGTAATTTTTCTCTCAGAAGATTTGAATCATCAGTTGTACAGCCAATACATACATGGGTTGTTGCAAGATAACAGGCATCTATCCAGCAACTACCTATAAAGTTGTTCAAACTTTAGTGTAAGTTGTGGTTTTGATGTCAGTGGGACTGTTTCAAGGGAAAAAACCTAAGTGTTACCAGGACTGTGGCCATGAATTTTGATTTTATATTGCCTTTTGGAAGGTCACTGTATTTCTGTGATAGAAAGACTAATCAGAGCATAGTCTGTCTCTACAGCTTTTTCAGCAAATACTAATTATATTCTGATATATTTTATCTGCCATTAACATATAGTGAAGAGTTTTCTGTTAAATTAGCATATTCTCTGCTTAGCTGTACTATTGAGAAAACTATTTCAGGTTTTCATTTTATTTCCATTTTAGAAAATTTTGAACAGTAACAAAGGTTTGCTATGTAATATACAAATCCTAACATTACAGTTTTGATACAATATGATATTTACTTGCCAGATATCTCCAGGAAAAAACCCACCTCATTTCACCTAATGTCTTTAAAGAAACTTCATTTCCCTTTTCCTCCTCCCTCTCTGTTCCAGTAGCTGAAAAGCCAATAAAAATATTCTCCTCCTCCCCAGTTCAGAACAAGATCTATGTGCATTTCTCCTAGGCATGTTTTGAGATCCAGAAGGGGATGAAAGTAGTTAATGTGCAACAGGAATCTGAATTTCAGATGCAAACCTGTACCTTTCCACTGACCCTGCTGATACGCTGCAAGCCAAATATTAAGCATTTTTTTGATCACTTAAAGTCCAGCCTGGGGAGAAGAAGCAGTTAAAGAAATGTCTCAATTATACTTGCAATCAGCTAATCAGACTTTGTGTGCATCTACAGATGGTACAGAACTGAAATCAAGCTCTGATAATGAAACCACGAATGAAAAATGGACCGAAGACTCCTTTCCAGGATTAAAAATACTGTGCATAATTTATGTTACATATGCTGTGATCATTTCAGTGGGTCTCCTTGGAAATGCAATACTCATCAAAGTTTTTTTCAAGATTAAATCAATGCAGACGGTTCCCAACATCTTCATTACCAGCCTGGCATTCGGAGACCTGCTGCTTTTGTTAACGTGTGTGCCTATAGACGCGACACGTTACGTTGTGGATACCTGGCTCTTCGGAAGAATTGGGTGCAAGCTGCTGTCTTTTATCCAGCTAACATCAGTTGGAGTGTCAGTGTTTACCCTGACTGTTCTCAGTGCTGACAGGTGGGTCCGTGCGACTGCTTTACCAGGAGATGCTGCAGGTTTGAAGTTAGAAATGGATAGAATAACAGGCATTATCATTTTGCACAGTCTTAAATGGCACATTGTAATAGACTAAAAATCCCAAACTACGAGTCTCCCCTGTAATTTAAAAATGTGTGTTAGTAAAAACGTAGCACTTCTTTTTAAGGTAGTGAAGTGAGAAAAACTCTCTAACTCTTGTGACCTTTTATTAGTTTGAAGTACAGTACAAGGGTTAGTCTCAATTGCACGAAAGAGGGAAATGGCTTAAGCTGGGAAAAAGACAGTATATTGGTGCTATCTAGTGGTACAGTGAAGTAGTCGAGAAACATGAAAAATAAAACGGAATATGAGTGAAAATTCTTTGACCTATGCACTCAGGGAGGCTTTAAAATCCTAGAACATAAAAGACTGACATGGGATAAAAAGCCAAAAGAAAACATGGAACAGACTGACGGACAAATGAATTACGCTCATGATTTGATGGCTAATATAATTTTCAGCTTGAAAAGTGCATATATATTATTTTTTTCTCTTGTAGTTCTTCTATCTTTTACAGAAATATTTCAGCCCAGGGGTCCTGAAGCTGAACTCAGGCTGTAATAACAGCATTGCTAGGAGGGATCAGTGTTCTGACTGCTGTCAGGAAGTGCTGAATCTGTTTTCCGTGTACTTCTTTCTTGAATGAATAAAAGTCGGATGATATTTCAGTTCAATCAGCAGGAGCAGGAGCATCGAGGAGCAGAAAAACAAAAAATTAAAATTATTAAGAGGGAAAAATATCGTCATCTTGTCTGCCAGCAATTGTAGATTGTATGTAATAGCAAATTGTTCATGTGTCCAGAATTTTACCAATGGTACTGTTACTGTACTCCAAAATAATCAGCCAGCATAGGAATGGACACGTAGGGTCAGATCAAGGATCCATGTAGACCAATACCAGCCTCCAGCAAGGACAAGAAAAGACACATAGGAAGAATAAAAACCTCTATCCAACTACATTTTTGACCCTATCCCTTCAGATGACACTGAACAGATGTGGTTTCTGTCTATTTAATAACCTCAAAGGATTTCTCTTCCGGATACTTGTTTAGCCTCTTCTTGATCTTGTTTACCAATGACTTTCACTGCCTGTACCAAACAACTCCATTTATTTCTGCACTGAACATGGCTTCATTTATGGTGCTGGCTCTTGTGTCAGAAGAGACAGTGATCCCTATTTATGTCTCCAGGCTATTCATGTCATAATCCATCCCTAGGTTGTTTGTGTTTCTTTTAGTTAAGGTGTGCAGAGGAAGACATGGTATTCAAAGGTTGCATGAATCAGGGATACAGGTAATTGCACAATTGTCTCTTTTGCTCTCCATTATTTTCCTAACACTACCTAACATTTTGCTTTTTTGTTGTTGTTTTGGTTTGGATTTATTTTAGGGTTTTTTAACTACTGCTAAAGATAAAGCTAATGTTTACACTGAACTATCTATTGTAGCTCCAAGGTCTTGGTCCTGTATGCCGTCAGTTCGGAATTCACCATGACTAGATGACCTTTAAAGATCCCTTTGCAACCCCAGCTCTTCTCTGATTCTGTGGCTTAGACACTTGCTTCTGTATTTAATTCTTCATGGTAGCTGTCACATAAATACTCTGCACTACATTCTCACAGAGTAACTACATCGTAAACTTACAGAGAAAGCTCAGGTCATGTGCTCAACACCAGACTGTTGTGTTCCACTGTGCTAGAAGAGCTCAAAGTCAATAAAAATGGTATTTATTTGATAAATAGCAAGCCAGCTTCCAGCTTTCTATTTAAATTTGCCTAGAGGAGAAAAAAACCAAATCCTCAGCTTGCGCAAAATGGTACAACTAAGCTGTCTTATCCTCTGGGTCCTTTTTCACGGCCTTTCTTTTCATGCTGGACTTGTGCCTCCCTGGAGGGGTTGCTTCTTTCTGCATTATCAAGACTCCCTGGTCCCTTAGGAGCCGGGTGTAATGTTTCCTGTACTTCATCTGCCTTCATGGAAGTTGGTCTTTTTCCATGTGCCACTTCCACACAGATTATCATACATCTATAGATTAATCCAGATATTTCTCGTATGCCTGACTCAGTCCACATGCTGCAGAATCACAGGCATGAATCAACAGCTGTGCCCTTTCCTGCTTTATAAATATGAATGAATCCTGGAGCATTATTTTGAGTCAGATCGCTGCACTCAGCTGTGGTCTTAGGAAGATGGAAGAAAGGAGGGGCGAGCACGCTTTTTTCAAGTATTTATAAAATAGTTAACCTGTTTCATACCTTCATCAATTTTGCCTACTAATTCCTTCATTTATCTTTCAAGGCAGTGTCATAAAATTAGGAGTGATGATTGCCCTTAGTGATCCCAATTCAAACTGTAGAAGCCATCTTTACATAGGAAGGTTTTAATGGCAAATCCTGCCTGCCAATCCATTAAAATACATGCTTGAAGTTAATTTTTACATTTCCATTTTAATTCCAAAGAGCTAGTGTCTGTTTTCATTTCCAAGAGAATTCCAGCACCCTTAGTTTAGCAAGAAGAGTAATGGCTTTAGCCTTAAGAATTTTGCAGTGTCAGTGCTCGCATTATTTCTGTGTTTATTCTGATAGTAATGTTGGTCATTCTAGGTACAGAGCCATCGTTAAACCCTTGGAACTGCAGACTTCAGATGCACTCCTGAAGACCTGCTGTAAAGCTGGCTGTGTTTGGATTGTCTCCATGATATTTGCTATCCCAGAGGCTGTTTTTTCAGATTTGTATTCTTTCAGCAATCCTGAGAAAAACGTAACTTTTGAGGCATGTGCCCCCTATCCTGTATCTGAGAAGATCCTGCAGGAAGCTCACTCCCTGGTTTGCTTCTTAGTGTTCTATATTGTGCCCTTAGCTGTCATTTCTGTCTACTACTTTCTTATCGCCAGAACTTTATATAAAAGTACATCCAACATGCCAGCAGAAGAATATGGTCATGCCCGTAAGCAGGTAAGCTCTGATCAAGCTCTCCAATTTTCCAAAGTGTATTGTGCTGATTAAATCTGAATTTTTGAGTACAAAACCTGATAATGGAGTAAAAAGCTCCACAAACTCAGCCCATACCAAACTCAAATCCAAATTCAGCTGTGCACTTAGGCACATGCTCATGACTCATCACTTGTGAATGTCCACACTGCCCTAAAGAGTCTGTCATGCTTTATCATGACCCTGTAAACTCAGGAGTTAAAACACTAAATTTTAAACACTGGGACCTCATCCATGTGACCTGACACATTAATAACTGTACTTTTAAATCCAAGTCTAGATGAGAGTGCCATATGATTTATAAGGGAAAGGAAATGGCTCTGCATTGGGAATACTTTGTTAAAAAATTATGAAATAGATTTATTTTCCTGTTTAGTTCTTCTGGTTTGAGGTTTTTGTTTGTTTTTTCATTTTCTTTTTACTTTTTGCTTTTTTGGTTACTCATGCATTTAGACTTTTGCACTGCTTTGCAAATCCACACCAACAACAGAAACGTTTTACTAATTGGTATTAATACCAGCAATGCATTAATTTCTTGTAGATTGAATCCCGCAAGAGAGTTGCAAAGACAGTGCTGGTGCTTGTGGCTCTGTTTGCCTTCTGCTGGCTGCCCAACCACATCCTCTACCTGTACCGCTCTTTCACGTACCACACGTCTGTCGATGCTTCCACCTTTCATCTGATAGCAACTATTTTTTCCCGCGCCTTGGCCTTCAGCAATTCCTGTGTCAATCCTTTTGCTCTTTATTGGCTGAGTAAAAGTTTCCGGCAACATTTTAAAAAGCAAGTCTCATGCTGCAAGGCAGCATTCTGTGCAAAGCCTCCCAGTGCTCCCCAGAGCAGTTCTCCTACCAGAGCCCTGTCGGTCACGGGCAGCATGCATGGCTCAGAAATCAGTGTTACACTGCTAACAGATTACAGCATCACGAAAGAAGAGGAAAGTGTTTAGTCCATGTGGGATGAAGAAGGACAGAAACTGAGTCTTTGCTATCAAATCACTGTTACTGGGATCCTGGAAAGAGGTGCCATGGCTTGCCCTGTCTGTGAAAGTGTGTTCATCAGGAGTGCCTCATTTTTCAAAATATAGAATAAAGAAATCAAACTGCGGGGGGGAAGAAGCTGCAACTTTCCAGCATAAGGTCAAAGGGATTGCTCATGTTCCCAGGCATGAAAACAGATTCCTAGCTGGAATTCCTGGACTGGAAAGGAGAGGACTTAGCAGAGTTGGTGCAAGAATCGGCTGTAAGGATGGTTTTGTTCTTGGTGACTTGCTCTTTGAGTCATGCCTGAGAGCTCCCTCTGACAACTACTTGCTTCCACAGCAAGCAAGAAAAACCATTTGGTCGTAACACAACCAACCAGGCACATTTTTGATTCATTTATTTTCTTGTCCTAAATGTTAATAATTGGTAAACACATGAGAAAGAATGTTAAAATGAAAGAAGGCTAAGGTTTGTAGCACTGTGAAGGAAAAAAGAGAAAGCATTATGGGCCAGATCCACAGTAGCTGTTTCTCTGTCAGTGACTTAGAAATTCTGGGTAAGAGCTGACTGCTGTGAGATGGATGTTCTAAGGAAATCAAGGGAACCAGCAGATGATCATCTCCCTGAGAAAGCTATAATCATCTTTAACCACACTTGTAAAATTCTTTGTGATATATGGGTAAAACACCTCGATAGTGCAGAGTTTCTTTCTTGTTAGAGTAATTTAATATCAGGAAATTGGGGTGGATCTGTATCAAGAATTCTAGTTGGGATTTACGGTGCACTTCTGAAATGCTTAAAACATCCTCTCCTGCCTTACTTTATATCCCAAAGCAGTCTTGAGTGCACAACCTGGATTTCTCTCAGATGTGGAACTGTATGTCCAATCCACTGAACCAGACTAGAGAAAATTTGAAGTGAAAAATGTACAGTGTGAAGAGTCAGACTGATCCTTTACCTGCAGAGATCCACTCCTGCTGTAGTGTACGTGGTTGTATCTAAGTGGTCTCCACACATTCAAGCACACTGGGAGAGCTGGATTTTTCTATTATACTAATTTTGTATTCTTCAAGACATATCCCTTTTCAGCATTAGGATAGGCTGTCTTAATGCCATAGGCCTTCTAATCTCAGATCCACTGATTTTATGACTGGGCTTGCAGAGGCAAATCAGGTCAGTCTGTCCATGCTCAGCAGCACTGCTGGCAGGGACTGCCTTCCCGTCAGGAAGTACAGGAGGCAAGTCTTTCTACCCCATGTTACAAAATAGTTGAGTGACACTTATTTTTATGAATTTTGTGTTCCCTGAACCAAAATTTTGTTCTGTGGAAGCTGGTGATAGAAAACACAATAGATTTTCCATTGTTTAAACAAAGGGACTTCTATTCCAAAAAAGAATTTGTGCGTTGCAGTATAGAACGGAAGTTGCAACATATGAATTAAAATAATTCTGTCAGTCACAGAAGCTTCAATTTTAACTAATCCTTGAAGGTATAGCCCCCCTTCAAATGCACAGAGCCTCTTAGCAACACATGGCTGGAAATCCATCCACTGATGCACTATTATCTGAGTTGATTATAAGATGAGAAAATATGTTTACAGACTCTCTCTGTTGCCTGTTCTAATCAGAAAAATAAAACCAAACTATAAATCCCAGGGGCATTGCAATACAACCTCTGTCATCATCGTAAACCAGTTAATGACAGACCAGTTTAATCCCATCAGGCCTGGCCTTATTTTACTACAGTCCTTGTGCTACAAGCTGCAAGGCTACAAGCACTAATTTTCAAATGGATTCCTCCTTTTATTGTACCAATTGTATACCAGGATAGGATCACTGAAATAAATGGAAATCCAACAGCACAGAAATATGATTTACGGCACAGCAGACTCCAGAGACCTTATTTTGCTCTCTTTGTCTGGTAGAGAGCTATGTACAAATATAACAAACAGGTTGCACTGCTATTTTCTTCTTCTCCCTTTCTTTCATGGAGCTGCAGGGTGAGACTGAAATAAGTAGATATGCCTACACACATATGAACCTACATTTATCTTTCTGGATCTTACTATAGGGAATTCTAAACAAAAGAAAAATCCACCAACATTACTGTTCCTTACATCGTTCTTTGTTCTAGCTTAGTAACGCCTTTGGGAAACAGATCTCCTACATGTTTCTGGACTTCACAATTTGTCAGAGACCAAATTTCCCACTGCAAAATCTTTGGCTACACCTCACAGTAGCCCTTAAAACCCAGTTTCCTAATTCGCCATTTTTCTTCCTTTGCATGCAGCTACTTTCTGCTTGTGTAACTACTCCTCTAACTGGATTGTCTATCTACTGCTAATATATCCTGTTACAAAACGAATGGTTTTGCTATATTCTGCACATGTTCTGGTTAAAGACTGGCAATATTTCAAGCCACAATTTAATTATTCTGTGTACTTTATGCTTTGGTAATTCTGTACTTTCAAAACTTTATGGCATGATGTATTGGAGTGATATATGGGTCAACATATATTTTTATCTAACCAATCTGATATTATTAATTCCATCTACTCCCCACAATATCATTATACATAAAAAGTCTCCACATTACCATAACTGGATTTAGGGGGAAAGAGTTGTTTCCTTTGCAATCTTTTCTCGGTGTTCCAAAACCAGTTTCTTTCACCGCTACGTAATACAAGTGTAATTCCATAAGAGCATGTGGGAATACCATCTATTTGCATAAATATTGAGTGTTATCTAGCAAATAAATAGGATGAATAATTAGGGGTTCACTATTTATGTCCACAGTGTAAGAATAGGTAGAAAAAAAGGCACAGAATACTGAGAGGCAGACTCCCTCAAAGGTCGTGTCCATATGGAGTCATAATGAGAAACTAAATACAATTTCTAGGATGCACTTTTTTTTATAGTTTGTTTTGTGTATGAGATGGTCACACTTCATGTTCACATTAGCAACAGTTTTAATATCTGTGTGTCACTACGAGTTGCTGGTTTAGTTAATTCTCCCCAAAAACCACAAAAATTAAGAAACCTATGTCAAAGCACTGCTAAAGTGCAAATGACTAGGGTATTAAAGTCAGTTACACAATTATAGCCATTTTAAAGCGCCTGCTCCTGTTCCCATAGAAATTGTTTCATTTTACATAGGCTGCCTGTTGACACTCCCGTGTTTCTTCTGAGAATATTACAATTAAAGAATAACCCAAAGCTACACGCAGCTACAGCACTTACACATTTCAATCAGTGTTATTGTAAAAATGTAATATGGGCTTTAATCAGCATTTAGTTGTTGGCTCTGCCACAGATGGTCCCCTCAATGCGTGGTGAACTGTGAGTGGAATTTCTACGCATAGGACAGGATATTGAATTTTTAGTGCATCTGTACTGGTTCTGTAATTTTTCCCACCATTGAAGACTCCTTATCACTGTCAGTAATCTGCGTAACAGCTACAGGCTCCAGGGCCCTGAAAAGCTCAAAGAGGAGTAGCCCATCTGTACTTAGTCACTAGTTACTGCCTTGATTTAACATAACAAAGCACCTTAACAAAAGAGTGTTTACCTAATTAAGGATTAGCTAGCAAATTGCTGGTTCCCCTCTTATAGGGAGCAAAACATTTCAGGAAAACCAGTGTATCTGTATTTTTAGTAGGTGGTACCTCTAGAACAACATTGAGGTGGTATCTTCAGACCATCAGTCAGCTCTGATGAGCCAAAATTGCCTTACATCACACAGATACAGAATCACCATGCTAATGCCTCCTTTTCATACTTACTTTGAGACATTTTGCCAGGATTTAAAACACCGTTTCTTGGCAGTTTGGACTGATCCGAGCTGTGAAACGCTTGAGCTCTTTGCACCCTCCTCAGAAGATGCAGCTTGCAGCAGCAGTGCTTGTGTAGCCATGATCTGCATCATTCCAAGGGTGAGATTGAGAGGAAAGTTGTCTCGACCCCACAAAATGATGAGTTTCCAGCTGAGTCGGCTCCCCAGATTGTTCACTGTGTCTTTATCAAGGAGGAGGGGAACAGATGGCAGTGGAGCCGTTGGAGGCTGCGCCGCAGCAGCTGCCGTCACACGTTCTGTTATGTGAAGGAAGTGTGAGGGAACTCGAGGCAGTTTATCCTCATAACTACATCACAGTGTGCAGAGCAGATTTACTGAGCATTAACTCTGCTGCACACAAGCACTCTCTCACTCCCATTGGATTGAGAGTAAATTTGGATCTCCTGCACCCCAGGACAGTGTCCCTGTGCCTCACTGTAGGCAGATCTGCACAGTAGGGAAAGCTGTACAGACCTCACTGCAATCACTCAGGTAACAAACATTAAAAACCCTGCAAAAATAAAACGAGCAGTTTAAGACTTAAATTGTATTTCTTTTACAAAGTTTAAGGCTATCATTATCTGATTTCCAAACATTTACCCAATTCAAAATTTTATAAGCAAGTGCAGTTTATGTCAAGCCTCTCATGCTTCTCCTCCAAAATCCAATAACTGTTGGAAAGTGAAGACAAATGTCCCTTAGGCAGTAAGCTTTTAAGTGATCACAAAGCAATCTTTGGACAACTACCGTAATAGACCTGCCAAGAGAAAATTCTTGAAGCATCAGAGGTTTCATTAACTAGGCTGGATGTTCTTTGTGCAACAGCCAAAGGTTACTAGAACTCTATATTTATATTCTCAGCAATTTTGTCTGACAGCCTGGTGCCCAGGCAGGGAGATGATGTTTGTCTCTCCCTGCAGAGCTTCACAATCATATGTCTTTGATTTTATTATCATTCCAGTCTGTACATTTGTTCCTGGTATACTAATTTCCAGAAAACTTCTGTTTATAATTTTTATTTCTGAGTGGAAATATTATTTTGCTCCTGGCAACCAGCCCCTGCCAGCTTTGCTGGTGCTGTTCAGCTCAATTTTCATTTATAACATGTACACTGGCACACAGGGTTTTATAGCTCTAGGTTAAGGTTTGCAAAATAAAACATGAAGAGTGTGCTGCTTTATCCTCTAAATAGAAATACTTTTAAATATATTAGCAATTAAAATTCGGTTTTGATGTAATGCTGTCTGGGCTACACTGTAAAAACCACTAGATGGCACTAGATGAAGGGCATTTAAAAGAACTGATTTGAGAGAAAATTGTATTTAAAATATTTAAGTATCCACAGACAGAGTACTATTTGCAGCTTCATTAATGCAAAAGGAATCGAGTGTTTTGAAGCCAAGCTTCATCCCACTCATACGACGTACTAACCCTTTCCTAAGGGAGCACAACCGCTGGACACCCTCAGCCAAGAGACCAAAGAGAAGCAATGTGATTTCTTGACACCTAGAGTGCCATTTCAACCTCGTTTATCCATTTTTGCTTCTCTCTTTGCTTCTAGTAGGACATGAGTACACTTCCAGGGCCAGACGGCAGACAACCCTGCACAGCACCACTGACAGCAAGCCACTTCACAGTCCAGTGTTGTCCTAGGCGCCATAGGGAAAAACATTGCAGCAGGGAGGACTTTCTGTGCCCCAAACTTCTATTTATCATATAAGAAAAGCTGCAGTAGTCCCCATGCAAAGCCCATCAAGGTACAGCTTCTCGCCCAAAGCAGTCCGGTGCGCCAGGGGCAGCTGCCCTCATGCAGAGCCCCCGTGGTTTTTCGTGTGGGGAAACAGCGGTGCAGCCTAATGATGAAGGGAAAGGGAAAAAAAAAAGGGCAAGAGAAAAAGGGGTGGGGCCACTGTGGCGACCGCCCCTGTCCCATGGCGGACCCACAGTCCTCAGGGCCCGCCCAGAGGCTGCAAAACACGCCCCGCTCCCTGCGCGCGCGCCCGCGCCCGCGCCCGCGCCCGTGCCCGTGCCCGTGCCCGTGCCCGCCTCCGCCTCCGCCTCCGCCTCCGCCCCCGCCCCCTGCGTGCGCCCGCTCCGCTCTCCCCAGGAAAGGCTCCCCGCCCTCCCGCTCTGCTCTCCATTGNCGTCATCGCTCGTCTCATTGGCTACCGCGCGGGGTAAAGGGGCGGGACGGGCGGAAGGTACGGCGGTGTGGGGGTGTTTCCGGTGTTGTGCGTGCGCCGGGGCCCGGGACGGTCACGGCGGCCGCGTGAGGTACGGGGTTGTCCGCGCGCCCTCCCGCCACCGAGAGGGGCGGGCGGGCGTGCGTGCCTCAGGCGGCGGCAACAGGGGCGCGGGTGCCCAGGCCCGGTGCGGGTGCCCGAGGCCCAGTGAACGGGCCAGAATGAGCGGCAAGGACGGAAACGAGGAGTTCTACCGGCAGCTGCAGCTCCAGCAGCAGTACGAGGCCAAGCCAGCCGAAGGCGAGGGCGAGTCCGACCCCTTTACCTACGTGGACCCGGCGGACGGGGCTGCTTACGAGTGGGACCTGGAGAAGAAGGCTTGGTTCCCCAAGGTGGGTACGGGAGAGCCCCGAGGAAGGGGGAGAAGGAGGAGCCGTTGATGGCGGATCTCGTCGGTACGGAAGTGTCCGCATTCAGCCACATCGTGTCTGCTGCGAGGTCTCAGCAGCACCAAAACACTCCTTTTTGCAGGCAAAACCACGGTGTCGTCTCCGTCTTTGACTGGCTGCGCTGTTGTGAGGAGCTGTGCCTTGCGTGTTAGCCTTAGCGGAGAATCTGTAGAGTTGCTCGGGCCTGGGATGAAGTCACGGTTATATTTGTGAATGTCGATCGGAGGTGCCTGGGATGTGTTTAGGTCTCTGTCACAGTAGCTGTGGTGATCTCTTTGTGGGCAGTCTAGAAGTGAATTAGTATGTTACGAGGTCTAGATGAAAATAGAGTAGTATTATCTCTCTTTTATTATTATCTGAAAATTATGTCAAATAAGAGATGTGTTGTTCCATCTCCTTCAGTCTTAGAAGTGCACTTGAAAAATAGGTGTGTTTGTTTTAGGGGCACTCCACAGCATGGAAATATGTTACGCTTTCTAATTTTTTAAATATTTTAAGTATAAAATATGATCTTGCTGTAATAACATGGCTCTTCAAGGGGAGAATGAACGTAGATTTAATATGTTGGGCCAATCTACTGATCTGCAAGTGAAATAGTAGTTTTGTTATTATATAGCAGTGAGTGAGGGCAATTACTTAATTTAATATTAAGACATTTTATGGGATCTACTTGATGGATGTAATGTGCCAGTTCTAGCTTGGGTCTGTGAATTCATTGCAATTCAGAGAATCTGAGTGAGAGTGAAGCCTGTAGTGCCAAGTTTGAATGTGTGTAAACCTAGGAAGGTGTCTGTGGAGCAGATGGCTTATGGAGGGGTAAAAATGTGAAAAATCCAGACTCACAAAGTGGAGCAGTGGAGACATGAGTATTCCCGGCTCCCTGTGGGGTGCTGTATCCAGTAAGCACAGTAACCTATAAAAGGGTTCTTCCTGTTTTGATCCCATTTCTTCCCCTTCTCACCTCTTTTTTGAAATGTGTCTCTTCTCAGTAGCATTTGTCTTTCCGAAGTGCTTTTCGTATCTCTCCTGTCTTGGAGAGGAGATAACATTAAGGGTTGAACAGGCTAAATAGGAGCAGCAAAGTTCATTAGTAAATATGATATGTAGTAGAAGTTGGAGACCTATCCATGACCCATAGTGCTGCACAAAGATTCTTTACCCAGCTGGATGTCATAGTGTTTTTCAGGTTACTTCTTTTGGCTGATGATTATTAACAGACTGTTTTGTCCAGATAAACTGAGGAGACTGTTGTAACCAGAAGCTGTACTTCTTTCTCCATGAGCAGTAATAAAATTTTTAATCTCTGTTTCTTGACAAAAGATGAAAATATTCTGACTGGTGTAAGTAATCGTTATCTACAGACTAGGATTGCACTGCTGCTCTGCTTTGGGAATACAGTGTCTGCTGAACTTGCACTAAAGCATATTTCAAAGCAGTGCAAAAAGTGAATGATGCTAATTGCTAGCATTCCCCAGAAAAATTTGGAGACAATCAAGTATTTAATAGAACCAGTTGTAACCTCGTTTATTAATTAATTATTTTTCTTTCAATGGTACTGTATTGATGAATACCAACTTTTTTAGTGCTTCACAGGCATAGCACAAAATAACATGTGGAATTCATCTGCTGCTTGCATCACTTGCTGTGAAAATACAGACATTGGCTGTCATCTGCAAGCACAGGGTATCTGTTCTTCATTTGGTTAATCTATTCCTTTCCGTTTCAGTGGGACCAGCAGTTAATTACATGCTCACATGTCCTGTAGTATTGTGTTTCTTTTCCTATAAGCTTAATCACCCCAAACTGCATTACTGTGTGGGTGTGCAGCTAGGACTGATCTCTCTGTGGTGTTCTCCACCAGAACTGGATTGAAGCCCCCAGTAACCAGTTCTGTGAGTGCTTGTTTCTCATGCAGTCATGGTATGACAGAAGTTCCAATAAAAGCTTTTATATGTGTATAAGCTTCTCTGTGCTTGCAAAAAAACATTTGAAAGTGAAGTAGTGGTAATGGTTATATGGTAGGATGATAGTGTGTTATGCAAAAAACATCTTTGTTACTGAGTGGCAAAATTTGATAGTCCATGGTAGGTAATTTGCTAAGAATAAATGGAGGTTTACACAGAATGCACTTCCCACGGAAGCTGAAAAATAATCTGTTGCAGGAAGGTGGCTGGTTGTTGCAGGTTTAATCACTAATTTACCGGTACGTTCTCTGATGAAAATTAATAACGCTGTTCACCAGAAAGTATAGAAACTTCTTAATTCTCTGGATCTCATCAAGTGTGACACTAAGGATTTGCTAAGATTGCTAATGTCAAATATAACGAACCTGATTAGAGCACAGAGTCTTCTTTTCTTCACTAAATGTGGTTGCACTTTTTCTTTCTCTTGATGTTATGTCATACCTATAAGAGCAGCCATTTACATTCTTTGTTGAGGTGTGTGGCAAATTTTGTTTAGCCTAAGAGCTATTTTGTGCTAACCTTTAAAGTTATGAGGCTCCATGGTATCTTGCATTATTCCTGACAAGCCTGTTACTGTCAGTTTTGCATTTCTGATTTGTCAAAATGAAATTTTAGAGTTGAAACATCAAGCTTCAAATCACTGTGGAAGATAAGAGATTCCATTTTCGTCACTGACACTTGAAATTGCTCTCTTACAATAGCTTAATGGCATTAAATTTTGTTCCCTTTTGAATACATATGAAGCAAGTGCAGCACAGATCACAGTCAGATAAAATTTTCAAAGGGCAAGGCTCAGTTTTGAGAAAAAATATTTCAGAGTGTATAACTTCAGAAAATACTTCATAATGGAGGGGTGCTGACAAAAGCAGCTATGATGTATGTCTTTGCATGTGATTGCTAGTGGCTGGAAGTA
>VZTI01001025.1:1746129-1799887 GCA_013397865.1 Struthidea cinerea | reverse complement strand
GGGGGTTGGGGGTTTTTTTGACCTCTAAAACATAGGCATTGACCAATCTTATATTTTATCCAAATATAGTCTCTCTCTGGAAAAGAGCAAACTAATTCTTTATCTATTAGTAGGAGCCTTTTGCCTTAGAAGCAGTGTGTTAAGATACATCTCTGGTTAAGTGCCATATTTACTGCCTGTCAGCACAAATATATGTCATTTCTGAAAATGATTCCATGAAAAGGCAGATGCCTGCAGATGTCAGCTATTCATCATCTGTGGATAAGTTGTTGGCTTACCATCAATGTCATTTTATCTCTTCACCATAGCCAGGAGCGCTTGGTTTTTGTTCTTCAGGCAGATCCAATTCACAGGGAAAGCAGAAAGCTTGGTTTGAAAAATGGCAGAACTTGTGAAATGTTTGTGTAAAAACTTCATGTGCTGTATGGAATTTGTTTTTGTCTAGTTCAGGTAATGCCTGAACTGGTTGTTCTTGTTGTGCGTATGGCTTTGCAAAGATCATTTAAATAGTTTTAAGATATTGTTATTTTCTATGTTGCCAGATTAGAAAATGACCGTCAGCTAACTACCATTAAAATACAAACCTGAATTTATAGTTCTTTGAAATTTTATATTAATTTTCCTAATTTCTTTTCAGATAACAGAAGATTTCCTGGCAACCTATCATGCCAACTATGGCTTCCATACAGATGAGACAGACACTTCATCTGCTTCTGGTACAGCCATTGAAAGTAAGCAACCAGTAAGTTCTAAGACGTCAGGAACGCAACCATCAGCAAATGAGACCGGACGAAAACAAATAGATCCAAAACAAAAATCGGAAAAAAGGAAGCTAGAGCCAGGTAAGTGACAAAGCACTTCCCTCTGTGTAGGCTGTGGCCTGTATTGTGCTGACGGAAAACTGGCAGTTGATTGTTGTTATCTGGTACAGCAAAGATAAGGTTGTGCTGGAAATTTCTAGAATGGTTCTAAACTTGTGTGGTGCTACATAGGTATCCTCCTGAATCTGTATACGAGGGGGGAAAAAGCAAATTAAGGCATGTTCGAAGTTTCCCTGTGCGCAAGCAAGAATTCTTGTAAATCTGATGGAATATAAACGTGTATGCTCCCACGTTTAATATATTACCATAACTGAATTAAACTTTTGTGTTTAGGGTGGTTTCATGTTGAAGAAGACAGAAACACAAATGTTTATGTGACAGGTAAGTAATAGCGTTTATTTATCTACTTTGAGCTAAAGATGGCAAAAGAGACTCATATATGTCTCTGATACTATCTATTCAGTCTGTCACTTGCAAGCTACTTAATGTTGTGTTCCTGACTGCATAATGTCTTTGTGACCTTTAAATTGCAGATGTGGGAAAGAAGTAGAAGGAACGTATTTCATGCTTTTATCTGTTACATGAGGCATTCTGTGAGCTGTGTCAGCCAAGTCACTAATTTATTCTTTTATAAGAAAAATAATTTCTGCAGGCTTTTAAGGGATAGGATAATGACAAGTTTATAACGAGATAGTGGATCAACTATACGCATCACTTAATCTATAATTTTCATTTGCTCTAATAAATAATTATTAGATAAGAAGGAGGAAACAAAAAAAAAGTTTGAAACAATGAGAAAGTAATGTGAAAACTCAAATGAAGTTATATGTGCACTTATTATGGTGTTTCTCTACCTGTTTTGGATGGTGGGGTGCTATCTCTAGATGCATATACTTAGGTACACTTGGTGGGTGGTTGTGAGCAGTCACAGGAGCACGCATACTTGCATTTTCAAAAATCTTCATGCAGGCCAAACTAGCATGGGACATGCACATAATTTTCTCATCCATTTTGGTTTTTTACTTATCCTCAATTCAGAATTCAGATCTTAAAATCTCTGTACATAATCAGTTACTCTTTTTATTGGATATGTGAGTGGAGAAAACAGTTGTCTGTTTATAGGTTGTGTTCTTAGGGGTTTTTTTGGCTCTGATACCTAGAGGTGCAGTGGAACTTGAACCTTGGGCAGGAGAGTTACATTTGCAGAGGCCTTTGTGTCCACTGCAGTGTTGATGATGTGTGACAGTAAAGCTCTAGGTGTGTGTAAATCAGGGAGCACAGAGATGTTTCTGTGCGTTACACCTATTATAAATACAAGGATTTTCAAAATACTGGTATGAAGTAATGCTTAGAAGGTAATGCCCAAGGGCAGTGGTTTCATGCTGTGTATGTAAAATGTTGTCCTTTATTTTGATATCTTTCATTTAAAGAAACACTAAGGGAAGATTTGTTCTAAAGAGTGTTTTTTTTAAAAAACAGATCATGCACAAGCCTTCTGTTTGAATTTATTTTGCAGGTTTGCCTCCAGATATTACAAAAGATGAATTTGTACAAGTCATGTCAAAATGTGGTATCATCATGCGAGATCCTCAGACAGAAGAACACAAGATCAAACTGTACAAAGATAAGGAAGGAAATCTTAAAGGAGATGGCCTCTGTTGTTATCTGAAGGTCAGTGGTGCACTGAAATGCAGTTTTCCTTCCCAGTGAGGGCACATATGGCCACTGTTTCAGAATCACATTCAGAAGATTCTTGAAAATCTAAAGCACAATTTGGAATATAGGTGTCTGTTTTAAAGATTTACTCCAGAAATGCTCACTTACCTCATTTGTTTCCTCTTATCCAACCTCACCCTCCGCCTGGAAATGGCCATAATACCTGCTGAACATGACTCTACATGCTTCTGTCTTGGGTGCCAGAGATTATGGGCTGAAGTGGGGAGCTCCTCGCCTTTTACTTTGAAAATATGCCACTGGGTAATCAAGAATACAAAAATAATGATCCAGGAAGGAGCATAGTGTAGTCCTGTATTTAGAGCTTTTAGTTGAGAACTGATTTGGTTCAGAACTGTGCTTTCATTCTTTATTAAGCTATAAAAGTTTAGGCTGCAGTACTATTTCTTTATGTGTTTTACTTGTGAATCATTTGGAAAGTTGGTGATTGCAAGTGCAGCCTGCTTTAGTTCTGCAAGAAGCATCAGGCAGTAGTAAATAAAATGGCTTGTAGTCTGTGGTATTTTTGTAATCGTAGTAGTTAGGGCTGTGGAGTGCACAAGCATAAATACAGTCTTCACTCTAAAGGACTTTCAGGAAAACATTAAGAATTACTTAAGAGTCTCAACATCTGCTGTTCGTGCAAAAGTGATACAAGTTTTTTAGGAAATCGGTCCCCTGAAATCTTTTTATTCTTGCTTTTAAGTTCATCAGCTTGCTTGGATATTGCAATTTAGTGTCTGTGACATATTTGAATGAAATATATGCAGCCGCTTTTGGAAGTATTAATCAATTACAACAGGAGTGAAGAAATACTATGTTTTGATCAGGAAAGCATTGCCAGCTGTGTGTCAGAAGACATCACTATGGTTTTCAGTGACAGGGACTTGATTCTTAGCACAATATACTTAATGACATGTTATTGGAATACAGTTTGACTTTGCCATGTGCTTTAAAGTTTGTGCTTTGTTTTATCTTCAAATAGAGAGAATCAGTTCAACTTGCTTTGAGGCTTCTGGATGAAGCAGAAATCCGAGGATATAAATTGCATGTGGAAGTTGCGAAGTTCCAACTGAAGGGGGAGTACGATGCAAGCAAGAAGAAGAAGAAATGTAAAGACTACAAGAAGAAGTTGTCTCAACAGCAGAAGTTTGTATTTTTTATTTCAGTAGAATATTGCTTGAGTTCTAAGTGCTATTAGTAAAGTGGTGCTTTCTTTCAAATGCAATGCTAAGTTATGCCAAAATTAAAGTACTTTCTGACAGTGCAATAGCTTAACTATTGCATGTTTGAAGGGGACGAACTCCTAGATTAAGTGTTGGTATAATGAACTTCTTTGTGATTCACACATTAAAATAATGTGTAGGGAGCAGTGGTGCCTTCAGATATAGAAGAAAATACTACGACTCTGGGGAAATAAAAGACTCTCTTCCTCAGTGGATAAGAGCATGCAAGTCCTGTCACAATATCTGGGCTTACTGCTGGAAGTACTCTGGCCGCTCAAATCTATTTAGTGCCATACTGCAGTAGTCGCAAAGGGCAAGAAATGCTGGCTGCCACAGGAGCAAATACTAAAATATCTCTGTAGATTCCCCCAGACATCTTTCTCTGCTATAAAATATACTGGGTTTTGAGTTCATTGCTTTTGATTCATTGCTTTTGTCACTTTAAAGATGTTTTTCTTCCTTTTGGAACCAAGAAGATGCAGATTAAAGAAGAAAAAAGTTTGAATATAAGACTTTTGATATTTTAATGAAAGCAACATTCCACTAAACATTGTAAATAGTAATGCAGAAATGTTCTCCCATCTGCCCCAAAGATACACTGACAGTTCTTGCTGTAAGAAGTCTTCAGTGTGTAGGCAGGTGTATGAAAATTATGAAATTGCATTTGACAGCAATTAGTGTGAATAAAAGCACTGTGTTCCTTTTGAGTTGAAGAGCATAATTTACTCATAGAACTACTCATTGGAAATCCAAGTTTTCTTCAGCTAAAGTAGCAGGTACAAGAAGGAACTTAAGATTTCCCCCCCAATGTATGATCTTGAGATTTGAAAGTGTAAGTAAACGCGTGGGGTTTTTTGTAATAGGATATGAAGTAGGCATTTCTCTGAAAAGTAAGATTTGATGTGAGAAGGCAAAGTCCTAGAACAGATGTGCTGGGTTACATGACTAGTTTGTGTTAGTGGCTCTACACTGGGGAACAAAATACATCTTGTAGTAATGCCTGTGTAAGAGTCAAGTTGTTCTTGCAAGTTCTTTTAAATAAAAGCAGTTAAATTTTACCAAGGAGAATAGTGGATGTCCTTTTTTACAGAATAAGTAAGGAAAAAATGGTAAAACACTGACATTTTAGTTGTAGTTGAAAACTGCTGGTTCCTTTATCTGAGTTGATATTAGGAAGGAATTAATACTTCAGAAATATTTTCTCAGTGTTTTAAAAAATACTTTACTTTGAAAAATATATATTCTCTCTATGAGCCTTTAAGTACCTTAAAACCTCAAATGCTTTGTAGGAGTAGTAAACCTAGCTAATTACTGTGTTTTTTAGAAGAATAACTTTACTCCTTGTGTCAAAATATATGTTAATATATTGCAGGAAATGCAAAATTAATGATTTTTTTTCAACAAATACTTGTAGAAACTGAAGAGAGCCGCAACAATATCTTCTTACTGTTGCTTCATTTCATTAGACAGCTGGATTGGAGGCCGGAGAAGAAAGATGGGGCAACTCGAATGCGGCACGAACGCATCGTTATTATCAGGAATATGTTTCACCCCAAGGACTTTGAGGTAGGAAGATGCAGTTTGCTTCTGTAGATTGTGCTGTTAAAAGTTAACGTTGTCTGAACTTTCTGCTGTACAAATTGTAGCAAAATTCTAAGCAGATGAAAACAAAATTCAAATTGCTGTTTGGGAAGGGCGTTCTCCTGTGCCAAACATCTGCTTTAAATTCATTCATCTCTCTCCAAAAGCAAGAAAAAAATGTTGGTAAGAACATGTTTTTCAAATCAGGGTTTTTCAGTGTCTGAAAAACCTATCTATCTGACAATATTCCTTTCTGGGATCGAACGAGGAGTAAACAACAGTAATTGTTAAAATGGAGAAACAAGCACAAAATAGCTTTATTAACAAGTAGTATTTATTAAATTCAAATAAGAGCTGTCTGCCAACTCCCTGGTGGCTTTGAAAATGCTGCATGACAGCACTTAATTTATGGACTTTTAACAGACTGGCAGATGTGTACCATTGATTATGGTGCAAAAATACAGCTGAGAGAAGTGAGTGCTTGTGTTTAATTAAAGCTGTATAATTGCTTTGTAGGAGGACCCTTTAGTGCTAAATGAGATAAGAGAAGATCTGCGGACAGAGTGTGAAAAGTTTGGTCAAGTAAAGAAGGTTCTCATATTTGATGTAGGTATTTTTATATGTTGCGTTGGCAGAATTGATGTAATGTGCAAAGCTGCAAAACATTTAGGCTGCTTTTAATATGTATGAGTGGAGTATTTATTTGGGTGTGTTTACTTCATGGAAACTTGACGTAATCTTTCAGTACTTTAAAACTTTTGGAGCTTAATGTCTAAGCACCTGTCTACTTCAGCCTATGTGAAGGCAAACTATCTCTTCCCAGGAGGCTGGATACATGTCACAAGTCTGAAAGTGTATGGATACATTATTTGTAGCTAAGGTAGCTGAAATATTTTTTGTTTTCTGTGTTCAAAAATTGTATTCTGTGTGCCAGTAGAACAGCATATGGAAACTTGAAAACTGTACTTTTCAAATTATGATTATGTATGATCAAAATGGAGCTATATCCTGATTGATTTTATAAGACAATCTAAAGGGTATTGGAATAAATATGTTAGTTAGAATATTATTAAATGCAAGTTGCCTGTCCTTACAGAGGCACCCTGACGGCGTCGCTTCTGTGTCATTTAAAGAAGCAACAGAAGCTGATCTGTGCAAGCTGACTCTAAATGGAAGGTGGTTTGGTGGCCGTCAGCTCAGTGCTGAAACATGGGATGGTGTAACAGATTATCAGGTAGCCTTTCATGGTTCTGTTATATCAAGTATGTCTTCCAAACAGTAAATCTGCTTGAATTCTAGGAGTGATTGGCATTCCTGTCCCCATACCCTTCCCCTGCCCATCCCTGCATTATCCTGCTTCTCTTCAAAAGCTGTAGAATATCTCCAAAAGTCATTCTCAATTATTCAACTTAGCAGAAAATTAGAGGACCTGTTTGAGTACTGAAAGTGTCAACTTAAAGGATTAGCCACTGGATGTACAGATCATTAGCTCACAGTCAGTATTGAGATATTTCTGTAATACAAATATTTGTTTAATTTTGTCCTGTAAATACTCATTTTTGACAAGTATGACTCTGTAATGATGTGTATATACACTTCTTTAACAGGTGGAGGAGACTGCAAGAGAAAGGGAAGAAAGGCTCAAGGTGTGGGAGTCATTTTTAGGGGATCCTGATGCAAAGGAGCAACAAACTACATCTGATTTGGATTCTGCGTCAAGTAGTGTTAAACTGCCCAAAGGGAAACAACCTCCAGAGGTTAATGACACACCTAAGGAGGATGCAAATGATGAAGCTCATAAGAGGGAGAATAATGGTGAGGGTATTAATGAAGATGGAGCTCCATCCACAGACAGCAGCCTTGCAGGCAGTGATGGTGAAGCTGATACATAACACCTTTCATACTTTATGAAAGCATGATTTTTAGGGTGATGTTTGAGTGTATCCCTTTCTTCAGGGTGACTGCAGACAATATTCATACAAATATAGGCATATTAGAATGTCATCAACTGTGTGCTTTGAAGTTTTCATTAAAAGCAGTATTTAATGAGGTTCTAAAAGTTTGTATTAATTGACTGTTTAGGTAAAGAAACTCAAGTTGCCAAGAATGCAGTAAAACTCATCAGGCTTCTTTTGTTCTAACTATGCTTGTCAGTGTTTCATCATGTGAGCGTGAAATATGTTCCAACCCTTAAGTTTATGTAACTATATGTAACTTAAGTAATGCAAAGCTTTTACAAGACTTGTGGGTTGTACTGTTTATTTTCCTGTACACCTTGGAACTCAGTATTTCAATAGTTTGTGTCCTGATAAGAAGGATAATTTTATGGAACAGGTGCTGTGGTACATTTAGGGTGAATGCCTTCAATGTGTTGCTACGCATTAGGTGGCAGATGATGAATAGTATCAGGTCCCAAGCTTAAAGAAAGTGGCAGACAGTGTTCACATAGCAACCCTAAGGCAAACTGAGTGAAGATAGGTTATTAAATCACAGCATTCAGCAAATTATTTTTTTCCTTTCCCTGTTTAGATCTTCTGTTGATGTTGGATAGAGGCTGGAATTATGCCAAGGAGACTATGCATGTACACACATATTCTAGGCCATAATAAGATTGGTCTTAAACTCTCATGGTCTGTGTGCAGTAGGTATCAAAATAGGCTTTGGATTTTTGTGGTGGCTTTATTAGTTCCTGCTTTTATATTAGAGTAAGGGTTTTTATTTAACTTTATTAGCATGATGAATGTGAGTTCTCAACATTTCAGTTTAGCTCTGTGTGCTCTTCACAGTGGGGAGGATCTTCCATACTTCATAAAATTTAAATGCTTTTGGCAGCTCAAACTACAGTTTGTTGTGCAAAAGTTAGAATACTTTAAAATATGCTTTCACCTAATGCTCTTATATGGAAAAAGCAAATGCTAGTCCTCTTCAAAATATTTCCAAAAGCAAGGACTTAGGAGATATTCTAACTTTAGATATCTTAATAAGTGGCAGGCTTTCAAAAATAACTGGGGGGAGCTGTTTTGGGCATAGTCATTCTTAATTTAGAATTCCATTATTTTGATAAGGAAGGATAGAAGAACATGGGTTTAGGCACTAAACAATTAAAAATTCATAGCATGCTGTTCATATGGATGGTTACCAGTACACATTTGCAAGGAGGATCTTCTGAATTTTTTTAATTCATATTGGATTACAAGAAACTATAGATGCTAATTCCTGTGTTTCCATCACGAGGTAATCAGAATACTCTGAAAATGTTATTTTCAAACTTTGTGCTCCAAGATTACCATACAGATTTTTTCCTGAAGTCTATAGGGTTCTCTAAGTTTATTTTGTTGGGGTTTTTTTAATATATATAGTCAATATGTGTGGGTGACTATGCCAACCAGAGCATCTAAGTTGTCAGTTGCCACTGTGGTTATAAATTACATCTTTTTGTGACAAGAATATCTGTCATATTTGAATTCAGGGGTTAAAAGTCTGGGGGCTCATAATATGCTGGTTTGACAAATTTCCCATTTTGAGTTGCATTATAAAGAAGAGATACAGCTCTTGACAGCTAAAAAAAGTCCATTTTCTCATCTTTCTAAGTGTGTGGACTGTGTGTTTCAGCTGAAGAATTCAGTGAATCTGGAACACTGCCTGGTTAGTGGCTGCATGTAGTGGTATATTCAGATAAGTTTCTGGGTTGTGTTGGTTCTGCCTTAGTTATTTTTATTGGTAATAAGCACCACAGACCTTTGAGAGCTGTAAGTGTTTGCATATGAGAAGTGTAATTTAGAGTGGTGAGTATTTCTTTCAGTGCTCCTTTTTTTCTTCCAGCTTCTAGACTCCAGTCTTTAGATCTCTTACTCTTGTGTTTTGTTTGCCTTTTTTTTTTTTTTTAAGGGAGCCCATTTGTGTCACACTACACAATTAAATCACCTGTTTTACAGTGGAATGACAATGGATATAGGGAAACTTGTGGACAAATATATAAAACTTGTAAAGTTCTATGAAGCCTTATCATGGTATCGGATAAGGAAAACAAGGTTAGTGTTAGTGTTTGAAATAAGACTTTGAAAAATAAGGAATTGTTGTATGTGCAGTAAACCTTCCTCTCTCCAATTGATGTGCAAATTTGACTGGCTTGCTGCAGAAGTCCTTTCTTAATCCTTTCACCTTCTCCTTTAGAGTTCACACTAAGGTAGAGCACCAGCAAAGACTGAGACCAAATGCTTTACTAGCTTTCCTATTAACTAGGATTATTAAAATATTAAAGCTCTTTTTCCATGCAAATACATTGTTCTCAAGTGTTGGCATTATGCTCAAACTCATATTTTCCTTTTGTCTACCTCTGTTTTCCCCTGTAAAATGTAAAACTATATTTTTATAAACTATTCATTGAGTTACTGAGGCATTTAGTAGTCCAAGGAGAGGTTAATACAGCTGTGACTCTTTTCAGCAGATTTTCATTGAAACCAAATGCTTTAGATGTTTTCCTTTTTGAAATTATTTATGAAATTATTTTGAATTTATGAAATTTGTATAAATCACTGAACAGAAATCAAAAATTTTCACAGAAGTTAAAATTGCTATTTTGAGGTATGATTGTGAAATTCTTATAGTATAGAGCGGTAATGTTTAAAAGGGTTTTCTAATTGCTTTTCTTGCTCATTAGAAGTGACAAAAACAACCTTCTTGCTCAGCTTCTAAGGGATTTTTAGGTCCCATTCCAGTGTTCCAGTATACTGCATGCTCCTCCATCACTCTGCTTTTGGTGAGAGGTTCATTTTAAGAGAATCTGTGTCCTTTCCTCTGTGTATGAGGAAAACAATAACTAGCAGCAGGCTGAAACAATTTGCGGATAATTATTTTGCTCAGTTTTGAACTAGAGAAATAGTTGCTTCTACCAATTCTCAGTGTAACAAAATGGATGTGAAGCCACTTAAATACAGTACGACAGAGTATTAACTGATCCTTTTGCGTAACTTGGCAGAATCACTTTCTGAACCATCCAAAATTATTGCTTAGCTTCAGGATAAATTGGTAGTTTGCTTTAGAATCAAATGCTGTTCAGTGGTTTGCTGAGAAGGAATTTTTATGGAGTTACAGGTATTTACCGGAGATAATGTGGTTTGAGGCGCATGGCCTCAAAGGTAGACACCTGGAAGCAAAAAGCCTCAAAATAAAAGGCTTTCTTTTTCTCTTTTTTCGCAGGTTCTCGAATGCTCATATATAGGTGTAAAGAGAGAATTAGTTTCGTTTTGCATCAAAATGTTTTTCTGTTTCTCCTGCTGACTTTTTAAAAATTTTTAAATTGAATTTCAGTCCCTCATACAGCTTAGGTTTTGTATAAGGATTGCAATTCACTTAAAATCTTTAGTATATTAAATGCAGTGCATTTTAGCTAAAACATGTCCTAGACATTATTCAGTTAAGGTTAACCTATTAACAATTACAAATAATTAGCTTAATTCACTTAAGAAAACTGTTGGTGTTGGAAGATGTTGGATGCTTCATAGAAACCCAAACTTGTCTTTCATCAGTATTCATACCCTAAATTCTTGAACCTAAACCAAACCAAATTTGGAAAAAAAACCTAAAAATACATTCCTGTAGATTTTAATTGGATTTTAAATTCTTATTTTTATTTCTGCATTTGAGGAAACATACTGCAATATGGTAAATGAATTCTGTGAGTTGTGTGTTTGTGTTGATTTGACTTGTGTGTATTTTAGTGCTCATTATAGCTTGACATCTTACTGTCGGGATACTCTGAAAGTTCTGTAAAATATTTATAGAATTATGAAACCTTTTGCAGCAAACTGTTTTTTTGCTCATTCTGTCACATGAAAGTATATTGTTAGATTAAATTTTCAGTAAGTAGACTTGGAGTTTTTTCTGAGAGGTGGTTTTTTTTCAATAAATTAACAGTTTTCATTTATCCTTTAGAAAAGCAACATTAAAAAGCAAATGGTATTTGAATAATATCTAGACTTGTGATAGCATCTGAGAATACCCTTCATTTGTCTTCAATTTGTTTCTTAAAGGGGTTGTGTTTTATACTACCTTTTTAATAAACAAACTCATGAACAGAACAAGTCTTTGCTGCTTAGTTTTAAGATAACATATTTGTCTTATTTTCCTCAGTAAAAGATACCATAGCATTTGGTGCACAGGGGCTTCAGTTTATAAAGCACGTGTGTTAACGTGCCAGAGCTTCCAGCTGGACCCAGTAGACATGTTGCTGGAACTGTAAGTGGGATATGTTATTTGTTCCCTGTTTATGGGTTTGGTCTCAGCCTTCTTCCTGGCTTGGGGTGTTAGTGGACCTGCATGGAGAGAAAAGGAGCAGGAGGGACCACTGCAGACACTGTAGTTAAAATTGAGATTGTGAAGATGTTTTTAATAAGGACAAGCAGAATTTTAATTTTTAGTCTCAAAGTATTTTTAATTTTTTTTTTCTTCAAAGCTTTGACACTTTGAATGCTTCAAAAGCACTGGAAATCAGTCATTCAATTCCTGTACTGAAGAATAGGGATTATAATCCCATTTTACCCTGTAGTATTTTCTAGGAGCTTTAAAACTGATGCCATCTTAACCTGAGGAGAGCTTTAACTGCCAGCATGAGAGGAAGATTCAAATAAGGTCTTAAAAAGCTTTAGCAGAGGAAATCTCTGCCATATGAGACAGTTTAGAAAACGGGGTCAGAGAAAGAGCAATGGAGATGTTGAGGGCTCTTGCTCTGCTGGTGGACTGAAATCCAGTCTGTCTCACAACGAAAATGTGTTTATGCAAACAGTGTGTCAATAAAAGACTAAGCACCATCACGGGAACTCTGCCAGCCTGGTAGTTAAGCTGTTCTGGGAAGGGCAGAGGGTGGATTCATATGTATTTAGGCAGAGGGAATTGGATTGTGCTCTCCAGCTTTCTGAGTGAGTAAACAAACTCCTAAGGTACTCTATAGAAGACCTAATGTCACCAGTTTGGTGACTAGTTCCCCAGTATGTTTTTTTCCTGCTGATACTGGCAAGTGTGACCCTATTTCAGTATTTCTGGAATGGCTGCAATTTGCTAATTTTGGTGAACTTGCTACAAAAAACCCCAAACCCTTTCCTGCTACAGCCCTTGCAGAACAAGAAAAAAATTTTTTTCTGTAGTTATTAAAACAGATCCAGCAATGAAAAGAGAAAAATTTGGTTATCTGGTTTATCTGGGTTGGAAACAGGTCATCTTTTTCTCATAGGTGTTTGTAGTTACCAACTTAATAGTGAATATTCTGTAACATGGCATAGGAAAAGTCCTTTATCATCCTGGCCAAGTCTGGTTCTCTGCCATAACTTGTTTATCATCTTACTCCAAACTTTTCCGAAGTCCACAGTGTCTTCTTTATTGTGTATATATTGTCATTAAAAAAAAGCCAAACAAACCTAAACCTACTTACAATCCTATTTTCCTCATTCCTGAAACCTCCTAACCTGGTTGACTCGTTGGAGTGCATTTCATGCATTCTTAGCAGATAGGCTGAAGGAAACGCCTCGTTCTGCGCAGCTGGAGGCTAGAAAGTGTGGGGAGTTCACGAACGTGGCTTGTCTTCTGCTGCAGTCGCTGCAGTGCTCTCAGAGCTGGCTGGGCCCAGGAAGGATCCCGATCTGCTGGACACAACATGAGTGTCCCACATCTGGAAAATCTGACTGGTGTGACACTGCTGCTGACAGCGAGTTAAGGTAGGAGAACTCACTGACTTCCTCAAATGTTCCCTTATTTGAGGGATAACTTGATGAGAGGGAATGCCTGCTTTTTAAATTGTGGCTTAATACTAGGGAAGTGGGAATTTTTTTGTTTTTAAAACTGATTTGAGCTACATGAAATCAAGAATGAAGAGTTCCCTGTCGGATGCTCCAGTGATGGGAAATCAATACTGCTGGCGAGGGTGGGGAATGTGAAAAACATTGTAAAGTATTAGCTCTTGTGGTGAGCTGTCAACAGCCACCACTCTTAAGCCTGTGTTGACCACGGGTCCTTGTCCACCCAAGGGAGAAATAACTTGGACAAATACTTGCACTATTTTGTCATTATTAACCCATTCTGAGAGTAGTGTAATATGAGCTGAGTCCATTTCATCCTGAGCTCCTCTTCTACTATATTTTGACAATGGTTTGTGGCAGACACAAGTTGGAAGGATTTCTGCCTTTTGCAGACTTTGTGCTGGATGATGGAATAATAGGAAGTTCAGGTAATGAAGACTACAGTGCTCCAAATTTAGGTCCTGTCTCCTGGGACATTTAGAATCTTTATGTGCATATGATCACTGAGAGGACTGAGATGTAATCTAGGTTATACCCAGCCTACTTTTGGCTACTTGTTGGAAAGCACAAGAGGTTTTTAAGGGAAACGGTGGAAAAGAGATAGAGGGCCTTTTTTTCTTTAAAATATATTATTTTTCCAGCATTGTAATTGGTCATAATCACACAAGCTGCTACACACAAATAAACTATGCTAAAGGAGCCCAGAATTAATGTCAGGGGCCAGTTAAGCATGTTAATAAAGTGGTACAAAGACACAGTGGCTTGTACTGAATGAAGACCAGGAAAAGTGATCCTCTGGGCCAGCGCTAATGCTTTCTAAATTGTATGTTGATGTGTAGTGCTGGAGCAGAGTAGGAAGAGCTGCTTTGCTTCTTGCTGTCAATATGACTCCTTGTCCTTTCTCAGGCCGTCTGGTTGCTCATGTCTTTGCCAAGCTTTCACTCCTTGGGTTGGAATTTTCAATGGCAAGTGTTGGCCCCCAGCTGAGCAACCGTAAAGTTCCTTAACCTAAACAGCAGGATGCTTTCTAAAACAATACTAGGAAAAAACAATGTCTCTTCACGTGCTCGAAGTCCTTCCAGTTGTGTGGCTGGTTTGTGCTAGTTCCTGCTTCCCCTCGTGGGCCTTGGGAAGGTGGCTGTAAATTGGGAAGAAGTGTTTTTTGGTTTTAAGTTTTCCATGTCTGGGAAAGCTGAGTCAGTTTTAAAGTTGTGAAAGATTGTCTTCTGAATCAGATGACTGTTAGAGTGTGGCCTTGCAGTCCTATTCCCACTGCTGTGTTTAGGTGAATCTAGGAGGCTAGAACTGGGGCAAAGCAATAGAAATCCTAAGATAGGGACTAAGGACCTCTTGAGTTTGGACGTGAGTTGGCAGGAGTGACTCTTGGTGACAGGAGATATGGGTTGGCTGAGCAAGTGACCATGAAGCAGGGAGAACTGAACAGAGAACATGGTGGAGGGAGATGGAGGTAACAAGCAAAGCTAGACATGGAAGCAAGTAATAAACATGAACAAGAAGTTTGTAGGTGAAGGCTTAAGCATTAAAATGGGGATAGATTATGGCTTGATATCCTTCATCCTCATATTTCTTAATATCTGGATACTTGTTTTACGGCCTGAACAGTTTTTTTCAAGTGTAAGAAAATTCTGAGAAACCGTTTGAAGGCACTCTTCACAGGCACTTCACAATATCCTTTGAGACACAGATTAGTGCAATGCTAATTGGAAAGCTTCTGACGACTGAGAGATTTATGACTAGGAAAGAAATCAGATAAATGTGTTGAACTAGGTTAAGCAGTGCTGTGTATTGCAGGGTTAGTTGGATGGAAATACATATCTAATGATTCATGAGGTTTTGTGCAGTACAACTGGCTATTGGCTAAAGGTTTCCCTGATGTCTGAAAAATAACAGCTTTCCTTTTGCTACCAAAGTAAATCAATTATGCTATGCAGCGTCATGAGCTGGCAATGAGACTGGAAAATTGAATAGAAACAGCAGGCACTTCACTGCATTTGTAACCTGAACCTTGCTAAATATGATTTTGATTATAGCAGGACTTGTGAGCTTTGGCTGGGAACTTGCTCCCTTGCAGCCAGAAACTGTACAAACGCATGAAAACAATGCTTCTCCAGGGCAAGCAGTGACATTCCTTGTCTTACTCTTACCATATCTGGCAGCAGAGATTTTTAAAGAGAACAAAAAGGAGTCTTACAGTCTTCTGTTGACTTCCTGCAAACTATTTTAGTGTAGTTCCTGCCTTGAACCTGTAAATTCTGGTTGACCCAGAGTGTGTGTTTTAGTCTTGCTCCAAAGTTTTAAGCAGCTGGCAGACCCACCATGTTCCTACTAACTTGTCTCAAACAAGATAAGGTTATTTCTTTTGTTGTTTGGGTTTTTTGGGGGTTTTTTTGTTTTTTTTTACTTGAATTTGCCATGATTTGAATTTCCAATAATTTAATCAGAATGTCTTTTTCTAACAGGTTAAGCAACTAATTACTCTTAAAAGTCTTTTTGTTTTGGAGATCTGTGCTGACAGTGATCAAGGTACTTCAGACTTTACCATATCTAAAATTATTATTTTCAGTTTAATGTAGTATAGCGGGATTTGGGTTTTTTGTTGGTCTTGTTTTGTTTGTTTTGGTTTTTTTTTCACTCTCATTATGTTTTTTGAACAATGCAAAAACCAAAATTGGACAAAACATTTTGATAAGTTCACCCTGAACTTCATTCACGGATTGTGCCACCTCTGAATAATTTTAAGTGTTTCAGTTCTTCCAGCACAGCTCTATCCTGAGGGCACATTTGCACAGTACTTGGTCCTAAGCCCAAAATTATAAAGTCAGGGTGAGAAATGACAGCTGGTGGATAGATGTGCCCATTATGCCCAAGTATTTCATTTTAGAAGTATCTCATAAGGAAATCAGGAAAGAAGAGGGGCATGGTAAAAGCAGAAACACAGAGAATCTAATCCTACTAGTAAGTGTTCTTCTGGCCCCTACCATTTTTGGGAGGAAGCTGGGCTCACCACTCACTAGGCACTTGAAGTTGAATATTGTCTCTTTGACCTGTCTGGGTTTTTTTTGGGTTTTTTGGTTGGTTTTTTTTTGTTTGTTTGTTTGTTGTTTTTTTTGTGTTTGTTTTGTTTTGTTTTGTTTTTTCTGAAGGGACTGTTGGTCATCGAAAATGGAAGAAACAAGGAAGCTCTCCCCAAAGATGAGTAAAAGCAAAGAGCCTGTGAAAACAGAATGGGGATCTCAGAGTGTGGTGTTCACCTATTTCCAAGGGGACATTAACAGCATGGTAGATGAACATTTTTCTAGAGCTCTCAGCAATGCCAAGAACCCCCAAGATCTGAGCACAAAGCACAAGGGTGAGAGTGTTGTCCTGAAAAATGGTGAGCTCCTTTCCATATATGAGCCTGGTGTTGGATGGGGGTGACTGGCTTTCACTAAGGAATTTAAGATTAATTGAGCTTAAATTTGGAATTGTGTGCAAACAGAAAGCAAGAAAATCATACTTGTAAAGCCCTAGGTTATGTAGCTGGGACTTCCTGGGTAAATCCCTGTGATTGCTGGAGTGATTCCCAAGCTTTCCATGGGCCTGTTGGCAGGACTAGGTCATCATTTTCCAGCCAAATTTCTCCATCATTGCTGGAAGCAATAAATGCATTATGATTTACCTTATCTTCACAAAAATGTATTTGTCCAAGCTTGCAGCTGTCAAAAACCTGCCGAAGTTGGTGGTTGTGTAGTACACATTTAATACTTAGTAGAAACATTGATGGTGGTGGTTTAATCTGCTTTTAGTATGAATTTGTGGTTGATGTTTAAGATAAGCGGCACTAAAGTGATTATATATTTCTGTAAAAATGAATATGCCATCTGGTAGCATTCCCTTAGAAGTCCACTGGAATTTGCCTTGGGAAAAAAAGTAAGAATTGATGAGACTTCAGATGCTTTTTTTCTCTTTTTAAGTAGACAGCATGTCTCCCCATCAGTGGAATTTCTCTTCACATTGCTACAAACCATATCCATCATCTTCTGCAACAAGCATGGCAAATTCTCCTCTGAATTTTTCTGCTGCTGGTGTGGTAGGCCAGTGCCAGCCATCATCTCTGCAGAGTCGTCCAGCTCAACCTGCAGATCTATGGCCCTTCCCTCCAACTGGAACTCCCAGTGTCACCAGTTCAGTGTATCCTCACACCCTCCCTGACCTGCGTGCGGCCAATGAGCCGATCTCTGACAGGAAATACAGTTCTCTTCTTGGCCTCCTGCAACAGGAAAGATGCTTAGCATCCATGCAAGAATGCACCATGAAGCAACACTCAAGTTCTGCTTGTTTGACTGGACCTGCCAGGTTACAAAATATGAGTCAAAGTTCAGCTCCTGGGGGAGGTAAGAAAGTAACTTACTATCACTTTATTCTTTGATGGCATCTGATGTAAAGTGACAGAATAATACAGTCTGTTCCTAAGCTTCTCAAGCTGGATCCAACTTCAGGCAAACTCTCAGAAATCTTTTACAGTAGATAAACCTGATATGTACTGTGGTACTTGGGATCAATTAGCCATATAGCATGAGTTGATCAAAAAACATGCATTGCCTATGCACACAATATTTGACCTTCTGGCTTACATTGGGGAGACATTTTAGGTGAATATAAGCATTATTCATAGTGCTATCACGATCTCTAATACCCATGGGTATTGGGTGTGGTGTGTACCACATGCTCCCTCATTGGGACCAGGAAGGGGTGGCCAGGAGAGATCCCTGAGCAGCCTCTCTCACTGTGCAGGTTGTTAATTATGTTCTGAATACAGGATGGGAAACTGTAGCCCTTACCAGCATGGCCAGGGGTTTTTCTCCCTCCCAGTCTCTGTCTGTAGCTGGAATGATGAGAGTACAGGGGCTGGTAGACCAGCCTTGCCTTGTGTCCTGGCTAAGAGCTCCCTGCCATGAGGCACTGCTGCCCTGCCTGCCAAAGGCTGTGTCTGCTGCCTGAAGATTTCTCAGAGCTAATGCAATTCGCAGAGTGACGATTGTTGCTTGTTTATTATCCACAATTACTAGGAATCCAAATACTAGGTACTACCAGCACACAGCAGAAAGGTGCCTGAAGTTCATTTATGTCACCACAGTGTCTAGATCTGCTGGATAAAATTGCTCCCTCGTGAGTAATTCTGCCTTTGAGAAGCTCTCTGGGGTCAGACTTCCTGGCCAAAGCACTGATGCCTGTTGGGGTACATCTGCATTGCTGTTCCTGGGTGTTCCCCAGTCAGGCAACTTGACACTGGTCTCCAAGAAAAAGGGTTGCAGAATTGTTTAGGGAGTCTGCTGAAAAAATATAGTACGTCCTACCTGGTGCTTCTAAACAAAAAATATCCGGCATGTGGAGAAGCAGTCCTGAGGCTTAGGTTTTGAAAAATAAACAACTGTGAAATACCTCCTGGTTACCCAGTTTCGAAATTGCATCAGCAGGACTTTGGCAGAATGTGGGCTAAAGACTGCCTGCAGATACGAACAGGAGTTTATCTACAGTTCCTCTTTTGAGGATACAACAGAGCTATGTTGTTATGAGGACCCTGACTGTAGGTGTTTTGTTAACTTATTATTGCTAGAATGTCTAATGCCTGTCTGTGTCTGTGCATGGTAAAGGGAGAGTATCTTCAGCTGGAATGCAAACTTTCTGCTTATGGTATATGAGCAGAGGTTTTGTGTATGTGTTGCACAGGCACTCATCCTAGACTTCGTGTAGCTAATGAATGAGAGTTTAATTACTTTAAAGACACTGTCTGAACTGGGATTTCATTTAAGAACGAGGTAAGGTGCCCTCTTCCCCCAAGGGGGCAATGTGAGCCTATCAAGGCTTGGGAGCCCCAGGAACCGACTCCTTCAGAAAAAGAGATATTTCATTAAATTAGTCTTGTGTTGAAAACAGGGAAACACTGCTAACAACAGTGGACTTTTTTTCCCAAAAATTCAGAAAGAAAATGGGTGAGGGAAAAAATTGAAAAGGAAATTAAACAGCTCAGTGTTCCCCAGCCATTACCAGTTAAAGTCTTTGCTTTCAGGATGTATACAAGACTTTTCTGAACATTCGGGAGCCTCTAAACACCATACATGTAACACTATCCTTGTGATTATCAAACAACCCAACAAGGATCAATAAGAAATGGCTGGTCCATGTTCACAGGGAGTCTTTGGCAAATCCCTAGGATGTGTGCATTTAGTTTGGCTGTAGGCATCCCTGTTTCCTGGCTCTATCTGTTAAATATACTTCTTGCTCTGTGTCATGTTTAAGAACAGCTGATATTTATATTTCTGGAAGTGTATGTTGCTGTGTCAGACAGCACAGAGCTCCTCAGCACCTGTGCTATAGGCTGGGCTGCAAAAGCACAAGATTTCTTTAGTAACTACTGTCTACTTTTAGCTCTGTGCTGAATCTCTGCTCATCCCTGGTATTTTTAATTTTTTTTTTTTTTAAGAGAGGAAAGTAAGCTCTTACCAAGGCTCAGAAAATCCCAGTGTAAGTCATGCCACTGCAGGTGAGTAAAGAAACCAGCAGGTCTGGAACAAATCAGACAGCAGCCTTGCTTATGCATGCAGAATTAAAGATGCTTCCTTGTTTGCTTCCAGACTGTATTTCAAAAGCTTGTTTTTCCCCCAGATAGAACCACCACCCCCCATAACTACATTAACAAAGAAGAAAAACATTACATTATTTTTTTAACCCCATCTCCCTTAGTTTCTGTGCTTATACCATCAGGCTGCCATTTCACAATGCCTGTTTTGCACTCACTGTCCAAGTTTCAGATCCCAGAAAGATAGAACAGCCCTTGCATTGTACCTCAAGCACTCATGTGGTAGCACTGCTGCAGTTTGCACCAACAAACCCACCATACTGCTGGGTGAGTTGTTCTAAGAAATTATTCCCAAAGCATTCAGGCTTTCATATTTTTATTAGTCTCTTGAGACTGGTCATACCCCAAGTTGGTTCTTTGATGTGCAATGTTTTGAATGGGTCATTCTGGTTATTCTAGTAAGGGCTCTTTTGCACCAGACCCAAAGGTGCAATTTTGTTTGCGCAACGTCTTAAGAGATTGTGAGGACTGTGCTGTTTGACTGTCCTGATGCTGCTGTGTCCTTTCAGGTGTTCAGATTCATGACAGAAGACGAGATTTGTACTTCTAGCAACTGGCCGTTTCTACTTTGTTGTGGAAGAGAAAGTTATTTCTGTGAACTTGTATTATTTGCAACTGTGAATCAAGGAGAGATGAACTGCAGCTATCTATCCTGTGTTTTTTCTCTCAGCTGGAAGAATACATGTACTATTTACTGTTTGGGGAATAACAAAATAATCCTTTTCTATACAGTAAATAACTTCTAATGTTTGTGGTATTAACATGACAGTATGTTTGTTGTGGTGATATTGTCTATTTAAGGCTTTTCATGTAGCCCTCTTGAAAGGACTCCTGCACTTCTTAATCTTTCTGTGTTTATTCATTTACCATCTCCTGATAAGAAGCACAATTCTTATCAATGCAGCTGATAACTGATAAGTGCAGGGATGCAGTTAGCATAAATTCAATGCTGCAGCTTCTTAGCTTGATTTGATATCTCTATATTGTTTAAAATAGTCTTAGACCACTTGCAAGAGACTTCAACCACAGGCCAGTAAAGCACATTATGGTATTTATGTTTTGAAAGTGCAGCAATTTGTAACCATACTTGCAATTCCCAGGAATACTCTTCAGAGGTTATATAAAATGCTTGTGCCTGAAGGCTCTGTTTTGCCCTCTCACTAATGTATAATCATCCTCTAGAAAGCAGTGAATGTACAGTAGCTCTGAGAGGAAACCTGGATTCTCACTGAGTGCAATTAAAATACCATTCAGCAAAAAGCTGTAGGTAGGACTGTTCTATTTTCCCAGCCTCTCTGCAGGTGTAAAAGATTCTTTTTCTGAATAAACTCTGTGGGTTTATTTTTTCCTTCTCCATTGGTTATACATTAATACAATATAATGGAGCATGATTAGCATTTTCTGACAGCTCTATGCAGTTGCTTAAGGCAATTTGACCTCTGAGATCACAGAGCTTTTGATTTCATAGAACAAATCCTGAGCTGATATAAGTGTTGGTGACTGTTGCACCAGATATCTCTGCTGCCACTGCTCCAGTTATAACACCTTGTGTAATTTTGTAAATAATATGAGTTTAGCAACATCAGGTGTTTATGGTACTAATTTACAAACTGAGATTTTAAAAAGAAATTTTTTTAAGTTTTACAAGTTTGCTGTAGCAGTTATATGCTCTAGATCAATCTGAGATCACAAGGGCAACTGTTTTAACTAAATTAATAAAAGATACACCAACATCCTGTCTCCCTATAGATGAGCACTGAAAAAAGAAACTCACTCCCTTTTAATATTTCTACAAATATTCTACTTTTCTTCTCTTTTAAGAATACTTCTCCAAGTAGTTTTCTTTTGTTATCCCAAATCACTTGATTCCCTGATTTTTAAGGCTACGTGGTAATATAATCTGACTTCCTCTATGGGCCAAAGCCAAGATTTCCAAGCTGTGCTCTGTACATCTGTCTTACTGGCATGTGCTGTAAGTCTAGTGAATTATGATTCTATTGCTTCAAAATATTTAAATATTTTTTTTCTTCCTCTTCCATCCCTTCCAAAGGAAAATGCTTATATAATTTCTGTGCAAGGTCTGAGAAGACAGTCTATTTAAATGCTCTTAAATGTAGTGCTTCCTTGAACAATTTGGTTCTGGGCATGTTACAGCTGGGAATATTCAAGATGGCTTATAGAATCCTTGGTTCTGGTGAATCAGCCAAGTAGGGTTGGACAGTGTGGGGGGGGAAAAAAAACATTGTATTTAAATGCATGTCCCTTATTGCCAGAAATGAGGCATCTGCCTTGACAGGGTAACGCTGGTTTGTGTCCTCACTGTCCAGCTGTCTGGCAGACCTGGGGAAAGGGAACAAGTGTCCAAGCAGCCCAAAGGTCCCTGAACCCCTTGGCAGTCCACACCAAGCACACAGGTGCTTGCTCTTCTCCCTGGCTTTTAGAGGAATGAGGATGGAATACAAGGCTGCGGCACAGAGGCTCTGCTACTTTGGCATTTTGTCTTATACCACCACAGCACCGTGCACCAGGGTGTGCCTGCGTTTATGGCATCTCACTGCTCTTCTGCAATAAACATAGTTAACCCATTGCTCCAATTTGCCTCTAATGATTTAGTATAATAGAGTTTTGAACATTTCACAGAAGTTCCCTGCATCAGGTAGGCTTTTATTTATATGTGTATACATTAAAACAATATAGATAGACATATATGCTCCTCTAGAATACTGTCTGTCCAGAGTGGAGTGTTTCTTGCTCTCCAGCCCAGGCTGTTGCTGTGTTCCTGTGCTGTCCTGCTGTCGTCATGCTCCAGTGACTGTGTCTTCATTCCCATTCACAGCGTATTCTCCTTGCTGGGAAGGATTTGGCAGCCGGGACGCTGCATCCAGCAGCTGCCATCTGGTACTTCTCATAGTTATTTTCAGTCCCTCCTCTGAATGCAGCAGTCCTGGAGGTGATGGGAGAAGGGATGCTGGATGTTCCCTTTTCAACAGCTTCTGACTCTCTGAATGCTAATGGGCCTCTGCAGAGACCATTCTGAAGGATAGACAGGGGCCAAGTGTTACATCCCTGGAAGTGTTCAAAAAGTGTGTGGATGTGGCTCTTGGGGCTGTGGTTTAATGGTGAACACAGGGATGCTGGGTTAATGATTGGACTTGATGATCTCGGGATCTTTCCAACCATGATGATTTTATGATTTTCTATTAATTTACTGATCCTATGAGAAACCACTACTTGCCTTTAATTGGGTGTCCTCTAGTCCAGGAATAACTTGTTTGCACAGATGGCTTTTGTCCTGTCTTTTTCTGATGGGCAGATGAGATGCCAGCTACATGCTCTATGAGCTCTGGTCAGAGATTAACGCATCTCTGAGATACATTAGTCTCAGAGATTTATGTCAAGCGTCGGACATACCTGCCCTGTGTGGAATCTGGGCCTTTTTTACTCAGCTGCAGGAACTGGTGTGCATTTTTTCCACCATGTGTGTCCCAGGACACAGACACTTTGCAGGTGTCTTGCTCTCACTTCTCACATGAGCTGGCCCTGGCCCAGGTCTTTCTCTGATGGTCAGATAAACCTTGTGGGTGGCTGGGAGCAGCAAGCTGGCTTAGCTACTCCACCCTGCTTTAGTCAGTCATTAGCAGAGTTAAAAATAGTCCCAGACTGCAGTGACAAACAAGAGAGATTCTTTTGCTATGAAAGGAAAACCTAAAGAGTTATATATATTAAAAAAAAAAAAGGCAGGAATGCTCATGCCTTTCAAAGAAGGGACACAAGTTTTCATTTGCTTTCATTTTTGTTCAGGTGTCAATTAATTTATCCCATCCCAGGTGAGCAAGGGACACCTCATGTACCCATGTGGCATGTAGCCTTTGGTAAACAGTCACTCATCACTGGAATTTTTGACTGTCTTGTGGGTTTTAGTTCTCTTTTCAGGCAGGCTTTACCAAGCACAGCAATCTCGGTCCAGGGAAAAAGTGTTGTTGCGACACTTTGTTCTGTGTTGTTTTCATGCGGTGTCTGGTTTAAAACGCTGCATGTTTTGGGCTCAGGGCTCTATTCCACTTAGCTGCTGACCCACTGAGAGTTTGTTACTCCTCTGAGCTAGCATATATCATTACACTTGGAGGATTTTAGCAGAAAACTGGTGCAAAGGGCTGGTTTTGGTGCCTTGGTATCTGGGAGGGATTTCAGTATCATGGGCCATGTCAGAGGGCTGTGTGTTACTGCTCTGACAATATTGCTGCACAAGCAGCTGCTGTAGGTCACATCCTACAGATCACGATTTACTGAGGAGGTGCAAGGGTAGCTGAGAGGTGGGCAGGCAGCAGCTGGGCTCTCCAGGACAGCCCAGAGGATGTTTTCAGGTGATTGGAGCCATAATGGAGTTAGCTGAGCCAATGTGAGCCAACTCAGATGCGGTGTTCCCCAAAACAGGGTCCAGCAGGAGTCAACCAGGGTCTCTTGTGAGCCACCATGAACCTGGCTGAGCCCGATGCCAGGAATTCACTGCTGATTTGTGCTGTCCCCAAGCCTGGTTTCTAGGTGGTGGTTAAGTTGGGTGCAGCAAAGCCCTCAGAAAGGTGGCTGCTTCCCTGACCTTCATCCTCACCTCTGTACCCCCATCTCATTCCATTGCCCCAGCCCAGGATTTGCAAGCTCTGGATTTGTGTCTGAGCAGGGACATTTGTGTTTTCCCCATCTCCCCTTCTCCAAAAGGCTAATGCTGGAATCAGCACAGGCTTATAAAAATGTCATCAAATAGCATTTCATTCTGGAATACAACAGTATTACAGCTCCTGAGTATGACCTTTCTGCCTGAGATAGGGATAAAATAACAACTCTTTCCCACACAAAAATAAAAAGTTTCTATGCTCAGAATTATAAAACACTCAATTAGCTCCCAGTGCTGTGTTTTCCCAGAGTGAGATGTCACTTTAGATAGATCCCTCTGCCAAACAGAAAAACAAATTGAGTGGCTGGAAGGAAACTGAATGTACTGAACACCCAAAGGGCATCTCTGGTGACTGAGTACAGCCTAAAATAATCCTGCCCCAGCTGTCTGTTGGACACTGTCACCCTGTGTCTGGAGAACAGTGGAGAAGCACCCACACTCCATGGGCTTCATGTGAACTGCCCAAATATCATCAAGTCTCAAGCATGTGCTGGAAAAACGATATAGAAGAGAAGTTGCCATGTGCAGCTCCCCAGCCAAGGAACAAAGTGTGTAGTCCGGGTACTGTGCTCAACCCACTCCAGGGGAAAACACATCAGCTAATTAAAAATGATGGGCAATAAGGAAAGTTCTCCAGCTGGACTTTTTGATGCATAAAGTTGTTTGGTTTTTCTTTTCTAAGGTAGACTAAGTAGATTCTAAGGAAAACTTCCTGGCTTTAGTCAAGCTGTCACATAACCAAGACATTTGAGGCATGTGATACTATCACAGTTCCACCTACCCCACATTGTTTGTTGGTGCTGGATTTGTGCCACATTTTAAGAAAAGATTAGCATGAAAACACTCTTTTCCCCCCTTCCCAAGGTTGCACTAATGACTGCTGACTGGAAGTGTGCAAAGAACAGTCAGGCATTATTTTGCTCGCGAATGACAAAGGGACTTTGCTGGAAAAACAGCATTAAGGATTGTGCCGCTTGTGGGTGCCCAACAATGAAGTTTGCTGTGTAGCACAAAGGTGAGTGATTTACTCTGAGTAAAAGAGCAGGGGCAGGAAAGGCTGGGCCTGTTTCCACTCTGCTCCATGCGGGATTTAAGCACCCTCTTGCTGACCTCTACATCTGCAAAAAGAGCACGAAATGATTGCCCAACACCTGGCCTGGACGACTGGAACTGTTTTTCTGGGTTTGTTCAAATATGTAGGAGCGCGATCATGGTTGCACCACTGTCTCCTGCAAAAAAATTATTACAGAGAATTTGGTTTATTAGATGGATTTAAGGCATAAAATCCACATGCATCACCTCTAAGGTGGTACATGGAACAGAGTTGTTCAGTGGGGCTCCTTCCCCATCAAGCCGGGGCTGAGCTGCTGACAAGGCATGAGTCAGCACAGGGCTGGAGGATGAGCTGGGTCTGATGAGGAGGCTTCTAGGTCTGCCCTTCAAAACATGCTCTTGTGGAGCTCATCTCACAGGAACACCTGTGGGATGGTGGGACAATGGGGAAGATCAGGAGGCAAAGTCACAGTGGAGCTCACAGACATGGGCAGACAGCAAGTCAGGGATGTCAGGCACAAGCAAGGACCCCTCTGCCTGCACAGAAACCTGTTGTCTGCCCACAGGCCGTGTAGAGGTATCCCAAAAAGGAGTTGGGTTTATTTGGGGATTGTTTTTTTTTTTTTTGCTTCACAGGAAAGCAGCCTGAAAATACTGTTGAGAAATGACAGTTTGGGAAGCAGCTCTGGAATCATCCTGCAGAGTGCTGGTGCTGCAGCAGGCTGCCAGGTTGCTCTGATTCCAGGCAGTTTTCCCACACTGACAGGCTGCGGGGCACAAAACAACAAAACAACTAATGAGAATGGCTGCCTGTCTCTATGAAGAAGCTTGGGAAGGGAGGGGTTTCAGGGAAATAAGAGCCTTCTCTCTTGCTCCTCCTTGCCTGGGAAAATTGCTTTCTGTGGTTTTGCAAACTGGGGAGCACGAGAACCCAGAGCCAGGTTTATAACCCTGTGCAAATCCACCCCCTGGTCTCTCATACATGCAGCTGCAGCAGGCACAGAAATCTGCTTTAATGCAGACTGAAAAGCCCAGGATTTCCTGGCCTGATTCTGCCTTTTATGCTTATGAAGGCAGACACAAGCTCCCTCAGATGCAGAGGAGCACCAGGAGGTGCAGCTGTGGCAGTCCTTCCCATGCCTCTGAGTTTGTTTATGTCAATAAGAGCAGGAATGTTGCACATGTCTGTAGGCACGACCAAAGGAACAAATTAGCGTCTCTAGTGTCTCTGGCTCAGTTTGTGCAGTTCTGGGATTGTGTTCATCTTTTTAAGCAATCCTGAAAGGAGGGAGAGAAATCTGCGATTAAATCAATACATACGTAAATGAGCATCTGCTACAGAACCAGTTTTACTTCTTTGTGTTAAACATGTATTTCTGTTGATGCATTATTTGTGACATATTCTTTGTATATAAGGGTGTCATTAAATTGGATTTTGGCTTGATTTAAGCAATTAAATGAGTCAAATCATTCTAAGCATTTGCAGGATTTTTTAAGCTGTTACATTGGCTCTTGATGCGTGTTCTCTCGGCTGTCTCGGCTGACAGCTACTTTGATGATTTATGATTATTCAGAAGTAGGTTTGGATAAATTATTCAGGTAATAACCAGGTTTTGGGTTTTCACTGATCAAATGTGGTTGGACATGAAACTAAGAGCCCTTCTTGCAAGCCTGCATTTAGATCTGTTTTTTTTTTTTTTCTGGACTTCGTTTAGAGCCCTTCAGAAGCAATGGCTTCAATCCCTTCAGTCTAATTCCTTGGTTGCTCTAAAATCAAGTAGCTCTATTTCATTCATCTAGCATACAGGAAAAATACTGAGAGCCTGTAGTCTTTATGGCATGAAAGAAGATACTGTTACTGCCCATGGAGGAAATTGGTCTGGTCTTACATTTTTCCTGAATGCTCAGTGTAACTGAATATCCAGGGATAAACGTGATGCATTATTTTTTGTTTGTTTTCAGAGATTGGACCTCCCTGTGGGGATCGGTGAACATGCCTTTGTGTAGGGGCGACCAGAAGCATTCCCCCGGAATGCTTTGTTCCTTGGTATTGTCTGTCCTGGTTTGAATTTCCCGGTTGGCTGCCAGCCTCTCACTCCTCCCCGGCATTCTCCCATTGGTCCCCACTCCCTAATCCCGCCTTTCCCCCTGGCCCCGGGTAAACTGGGGCCCTCGGGATCGTGTTTCCGGTTTGCTTTGGGAGTTCGGCTGTAAGCGTGGAATAAACCATCAAGCAGGATGAAAAGCGGATCTCCTGCCTGCCTCTTTGCCACTTGACTGTAATACCGGAATGCTCAAGGTTCTGTGGGCTAGCGGGACCCCACAGAACCAGGCTACAACGGTATTATCTCCCTAAATCTCTCTTCAAAATATTTAATGTATTCCTAGCTGATCTCTTTGGAAAATAATAGTAGTGGTGATTGTGCTGTCTGTGGTCATTCATTCTGCAGTGACACTCCAGCGGTTGCTGGGCTTCTGTGTTGTGCTTGGGTGCTGCTGGTGTGTGGGTGGAAGGGTCAGAGGATGAGCATCTCCTCCTAACTTGGGAAGTCCAGCTGTGTCAGTATGGCTCGGTCAGGAAGGTTGCTTGATCTCACCCTGTTATGTATGTATTTTTTAGCAACAGGTTTTCATATGTGTGCAATAGTCCCTTTTGTCAATGGATCAAACAAATGCTGCATCTCTATTTGCTTTCCAGGGTTTTTCTCTTTATTTCCTGCCTTGCGTTACTTCCACCACTGCAATGCAAGCAGGGAGAGAACAGTCAGAACAGCAAATCCAAACGTCTGGCTGCTTCTGCACATTCCAGCACCTGGCAATTATCACTCTGTGCCTGAAGGTGTGCAGTGTATTTGCACATGTGCTGTGAAGTTTGCCTCTGGTTTGTGAGCGCGCTCATGGTGCTGCTGGGGCTTGTGAGAGATACATGGTGCAGCTCCTGGGTGACAGACGCCATGTCATGATGCTGGCATGGTAGTTCCAAGAGGCTCCATCAGGACAAGATGTTCAGAATGAAAACATGCTCAGTGAACGCAAGGACTTTGACATTTGTCACACTCTGCTACTGCTGCAGTCTTTGAACAGTACATTGGCTGTATAAACAGCAAAAGACTCAAGAATAAGTAATGGTTTAGGGCAAGGAACACAAATACTACCTTTTTGCCTTTTGATAAAAGAGGAAGATACTTGGTAAAGCTGCCTGCAATGCCCAGTGGAAGAAGGATAATGCAAAGTTCATGCCTGCTCCAGGCACAGTGCTTTGCATACGCCTTGGTCCTCAAAAGGTGACAGTAACAGACTGCAGGCAAGCCAGATGTTCTTCCTAAGGTCCAGGCTCTGACAGCTACCACTGTTTCCCAGGGAGCCATGCTGTGTCCCAGAGCTGCTGTCAAACAGTGCAGTGTGGGAAGCAAACTTTCCATCAGGTTTAGCCTGGAGAAGTGCCACATTACTGCACTGCATCAGTAAAACCAGTGAATTGTCAAGGCTAAGGAAATGGAAGCTGTAGAGCAGCTTGGCAAGAATCAGACAAGGTGAAGCAAGGGTTAAGAAGTGTTTCTGCTGAAGTATGTGACCAAAGTGTGGTGCTCCCAGCTCAGGGATGCTGTGGGGGACAGCAGGAAGCAGAGGTCTCTCCTAAATGCAGCTCTCTGGGTGTAACCCCCCAGTGTAGGAAGTTACAGGCAAATTTTGATGTGGACAAGGTGGATCCTTAATTTCCTTGGTTGTCAGCTACTCTTGGAGGTCAGCATTGCAGCTGTGATCTTAATGTAGGATGGCTTTTATTCCTGGTGTGTCCTGAGCTCCAGCTGGGCTGGGCTGGAATCGTAATCCAGCCCTTGCTCCATGTGATGGTGTGTGCTGAGCATCATGCAACCCCACCTCACATCCTCTAATGTTGTGTGTGTGGACCAAAACCACGGGGCAATGTGCTGCCAATCCAGGGGAGAGCTCCTGCCACCACCACACCCTGCAGGGACACAGAAATTCAGGAATTGTGTCTGGTCAGTACTTCCTTGGCCTTAGTCACATCTCAGAGCTGCGAGTGCTGGGGTTTGGTGCTCACCAAGGCTGCACATTGGACAGATGTATGAAACCCTCAAGGGCTCCTCATTAACTTTGTATGTTAATATCCCCAGGACAGCTATGGAATATCAAGAGCATTTAATTTCCCATGCAGAGCTCTGAACTTTTTCCTACCTGAGGCATAATTTTATGAATGACTCACTGGCACCTTGCCACCCAGCAGGAGCCACCATGCTGCAAAGGGTTGTAGTGGCAGCTGTTAGGGAAGAAATTTCCTCCTCATTCTGGGATGGAGCAGAATTTTGCCCCATCCTATGAACACAGGTTTTCCAAGGCTGTGAAGAGGACATGGCAGTGGAGGTTTCCAGGGAACATTGCTGCTCCTGTGCCATGCAAGAAAGGTCCCCACCCTGTGGCATGTCCCCACCTGTGTGAAGGGATTGTATATTGTGCTTCTTCCCAAGTCTGGAGAGGGATGCCCCAGGGTTTTAGTAAATCTGCTTAGAGCAAGGAGTGATTATCCACGTCTTTGCTGTGTGATAGTGCCTTTGGCCATGACCAAAGAGAACCTGGAGAACCTGGTGTGGATATCAGTGGGGACAGTGTTTGGCAGCTCCCGAAATGGGCTAAAAGGACATAGTTTGTCTTAGAGATGCCCATTGCCTGCTGTCAATCCCATCTGGCCTTTCCATATAACTCTTTCCAGGTACCTTGACCCTCAGGCTCTCTTCTCCTGGGAGATGCCTGTCCATCCTCACCATGCAGGGTGGAAAACTTGCTTTACATCTTCTCCCTGTGATCTCAGGTATGTGAAGGAAGGTGATGTGAGAGCTCTGGGTTTGTACAAAACACTTTCAGGATTATTTGAAAACTGGTGCTCATTCTCAGAGACCTGAATCCTGTGCTTCTACCCTCTGGGACAAGCTCAAGGGGTTTTCTGCCAATTGCATACCAAGAGGTCTTTTCTACCTAAAGTCTTCTGAGGGTGCTTTACGCAGCAGCCAGTGCTCAGAAAATGAACGTGGTAAACATCAGAAGGAGATTGTGTAATTACCTGGTTTTGTGGTTCATGATAATTTTGCATGGGTGGGCACTGTGGTGTGAACCAACTTTCAGTTCCATTGATTTTCTTGCCCTGCAAAACTCAAAAAAACCCACCCAAGTCCGCTTTTCAAAGACCCAAACAACCACCCCAGAGGCTGCATGCTCTGCTCTTATGAAGGGAATTTGGGGTAATTTTGCCTTTCTGCACCAAATCCAGGCTGTGACAGAGACTCTGTATGTGTCAGTGCAACAGAGCTTCACAGCTGTGTGTTTGTGGCAGCACTAGGACTCAGCATTGCACTACATCATTATTAGCTGCAGTGATTCAGCTCAGTTCTTGGAAAACTAGGGTGAATTCCTGGGTAAGGAAGCCAGGAAGGGCAATGATGTTCCTCAGGAGCTGCATTGCAGAGTAGCAACTCAAGAGTAGCTCATAGGAGGGCTGAGACCCTGTGGTGGGTTGACCTTGGCTGCCAGAAGCCCACCCAGCCACTCAACAAGACAGGGAAGGAAGGTAAGGTGAAAGAACTTTGACATAAGGACTTGGAGATCACTCTGCCGTTACTATTGTGTCCAAAACAGACTCATCTTGGGGGAAAAAAAGATTTTGCTTTTCCTGCAGCCTCACATTGAGATACAATTCACTCTGAAATAATATTGCTCTGCAGATTAGAGCTGACATAATGATTTTTTTCTATATACACTGAATCTATTTGGCTGTTATAGCTCTGGATCTTTACCCTTCCCAGCAACAGAGATGCCTTATTTCACCAGTGATGAAATTGAGACCAGCTGACTTATCTAAGGTATCATAAGCAACCAGACACAGGCAGCAAGAGAAAGTGAGTGTCCTCCTTCCAGATCTCTCCATCTATATGCCCAGATCCCAAAGGCAAACAGGATGCACATCCTGGCTGGCTCAAGGCCTGCAAGGGGATGTAAGGAGGCTGATGCTGAGGGAACAGATTGGGATGTGCTCTAGATTTGCTTTCCTTTCTGTCCAACCACTGAACCTGGTTTCCGGTATGGTTCCCCCAATTACTGTCATAGAGATGACAACACAATACTTACGTGGGTAGATTTTCTTGTGGCTCAGCAAAATGGTGATTGTTGCATGTTCATCTTTCCCTCCCTGAACACTGGGGAGAAATGGTCCTTTTTTTCCCTGTCCTTAGCCTTAGTGCCACTAATGTTTTCCTTGAACAGAGTGTTTGGGGTTTTCCTTTCACCGTGTTTTGCAGCAAGTGGCCATTCCAGCATTCAAGCCTCTCTGACTTCATCACCTCTGTGTAATACTTCCCTCCAGATGTGCAGGGGGTTTTAGGCCAAAGATTTTCCACTTTGAAATAAGGTCGCTTTTCTGCTAAAAGGGAATTACAGCCTCTGGGGTTTGGTGACTCATTCAAGCGAGTGAGGAGAAATATGTCCAAGAGCCTGGGCTTATAGGGAGCTGCTCTGGAAAGAAAACGTGTGTCCTGAAAAGCATCTGCGTGTCCCCAGGTGAGGTCTCATCAGTGAAAGTAAGGGCATGGTTGTTCCAAGGGGGTGTGGGGATGTGCTGCTGGGGACCCTGGATGAGCCTGGGCACCAGCAAAGAAGTTGAAATCCCGTGGTCCTGCAATTTGATGTGGTGATCTGGACCCATAACTAGCACCCCCACCCATGAGGCACATAGCTCTGTGTCTGATTTATTATGCATGAGATATGTTTGCAGGAGTCTTCTCCATGAGAAACTCATTCCTCTGGTGTGACTTCATCCCGGGGGATGAGCATGTGGATACTCATCTCAGTTTTGGGGGTTTTTTAGGCCCATCATCTTCTGAAACAGAGTGCTTGAACAAGCCATGTTTCTCTGTTTTTTCTACACAATTTTTTCCACATCTTACAGGAAATCTCTGGCAAGGATGAAGCTGCTGACACATTCAGGGGTTTCCAGCCACCAGCCCATCACAGCCTGAGTATGGTGGGAGAGGAGCCGGGCATGGGGATCCAAGAAGGGCTGGTGCTCTGTGGGCGCCATCTGGATGCACCTCTGGCCCCTGTGGTAAATGTGAGATGAGCTGAGGTCTCTCAGCCTCTGTAAATAGACAGTGTGCTCTGAGAAGCACCCTGTGTCTGCCAGTAAGAGCCACTGATACCTAGAAGGTGTAGCGGCTTTGCTCCCAGCATCAGCAGGATGCAGGAGCTGGGGCTGCAGCATCCTCCTGGAGATGTCCTGCTTGCGTGTCAGAGCCTTGCTGGCTGTGATCCACCCAGGCTGGAGCCACCTCTTGGAAATGCATATCCTCTGGGTTGAAAAGGGCAGAGGGGAATGCTGAACTGGTCCATCCAAGGTTGTGCCATCACCAGGTGCCATGCATGACCACCCCTATTGTCCTCATTGCTCATTTTCAAGTGTGCAGCACCCTTTGCAGAAAGGATGCTTAGCACAGACGTCTCACCAGGGTGTTTGGAGACCTGCAGATCTTTGGGTGGTGACCAAAAAAAAAATTCAAAGCAGGTATTCCTGATGACAAGTGTGTCTGGCTGTGATGGAAACAGTGTGCCAGCAGGAAGGAGGGCTCAAGCCACAACCCAGCCTTTTGCCATTGGTACCTGTGTCGAAAAGGAAATAATCTGCCTTGGGAAAACAAGGTATTGGTGGGGCAGCTCATCTACACAGCAACCATGTTTTCAGCTTTCTCACTGTTTAGAAAGAGAAACTACTGTTTAGAATCTTAAAGGCCCTCATATCAGTACTTCTGGTCACATCCCACTGCAGCACTGCCACAGGGAGTGTCCATCCGCCATCTGGTGGATACCCCGAGTGCTACAGGGAGAGGCAGTCCCCAGACCCAGAGATGCAAGCTTGGCATTTGTCGTCATACTGTCACTATTTTCCTTTCCAGAACCCTCTCGGAGCTTTGGTGTGGAGGTGGGAATTTGGGGCTGAGGCCCTGGTGCTCCAGCCTTGGAGCTCCTGCACCCCAGTGCTCCAGGACACTGCTGTAGAGGAAAACAAAAGAGAAAATTAATTTCTGGAGCTTCAACACTCCCACTTATCACACGCAGCTGCCTCTGTGCTGCTTAGGCGTGAACTTAGGCACGAGCTGACACTGTGTGCTGCCAGCGATGTCCTTGTCTTTATGGCTGGGAGTCCTCCCAAATCTCTGCAGTCAAAGATCCTTTGCTTTGCAGTGCCCCAGTGTCCAGGATTTAGTCCATGAGGTACCTTGCCACACGAGCAGGGTGGTTTTCAAAGCACCAGGGATGTTTCTTATTTCTTGTTTCCTTTTAATTTCACTAATAAGGTGACACTGAGCTGATTGTGCTGCTCAGGTGTCTGTACTCAGCCAACAGTCAGGAGTTCCTACAAAAAGGGGGACATCCACTTCTGCCTGGGGGTTGTCTATGTTTCTTTGACCATCAGCAGAACTAGCTGAGTGAGGTCAGTGCTCAGCCCAAACCCAGGCTTTGTACCCGCTCTGATCATGGTGTCAGGGCTGCCAGACTGGCTTGAGGCTGTCACCCACTCTTCCCTGCTGTGGCTGCCAGTGTTTGGGCCGAGCGCACGCTGAGCCAGCCCTGTTCCCATGGACTGTGAGGAAAGGTATTGTGAACCTTGACAAGACACTCACCAATCATGAGGTGCCGCTTCCTTGCAAAGGAAAGCTGCACCTGAGGTCTCTTCAGACAGAGGAATTCCTGAAACATCGGTGCTTTGTGGAAACTGGGCTTACTCTTTTCTTTAAGCAGGTCTTGTCCCTGGCATGAGCACAAAGAACACTGTTATGTCAGCAGCAGCTTCTGAAGCTTTACTTTGCTCTTCTCCCCACAAAGCCCTTTGCTCTGCAGCCTGAACTGTGACCACATCCCTGGGGCAGTGGGCAGGTGAGGCAGGATGTGTGCTTGACTTCAGGGCTTCTCTGGCATCTCCTGTGGCATCACATCCCAGCATGGAGACCCTTCATTTTTAGCCACAGTTTTCCAGGTGGCTGTGTGAGGCAGGGATGGAGGGATGGATGGGGCAGGGAGAGGAGCCGGAGGAATCAGTAGATGGCAGAGTTGTTCTCTGCTCTCTGCTGTTCCTCTCACAGGTTCACAGGGATTTTATGGTGGATTTGTTACCAAGATGATGCCCCAAGGCTGGAGGTATTCAACCTGGCCAAGGAGCAATATGGGGCTGGAGCTGAGGTGAGCATTCCCACCATCGTGCCACAGCTGCAGCAGGAGTGGCAGTGTGCAGGGAAAGGGCTCCATGTGCTGTCAACATGACCTGCTCAGAGCACCCTGGCTTACAGCTCTGACGCAAAAGGGCTCTGTGACACCATTGCAGTGTCTATACATGCATGGAAGGCAGCACTTCTCTGCCTCTGCATTGCTTTGCAAGAGATTCAAGACTGGTTTTGCTGCCTCTGACCATGCGTGCAGTGTCTTGGTTGGGCTCCCAGACTGAGATGGCTGCATGTGAATTTCCACCTGCTGTCCCTGGTGCTGCCTTCTCCATGGGGTTGGTTAGTCCCAAGTAGGGGCTGAGGATTTCCTCCCCTAAACTCTCAGGCCAGAGGAGGGTTCCGTTTCTCCCCTCACCCCTTTGGCTGCTCACCCTGCCTGGCTCATCTCCTGCCATTGACATTGACTCTCTCTTGCTCACCTTGGGGCTGTGTGTGACCCCGATGGGATCCTAGTTATCTAGAGGTTGGAGCACAGCCCCTGCAGGGGATCCAAAGATCAATGAGGAAGGAGGAGAAATGACAGCAAAGGGTGAAAGGGGATGAGTGAAGAGCCACAGAGGTGATTCCTGTAGTGGTGAAGAAAGCCCTGTGATGAGAGCCTTGTGGAGCTTGATGTGTGAAAGATTTGGGAAAAGATGAGTAATTTGCAATAGTATTGCCTTGGCAGGGGGATTGTGGTATAATGCAGAAGAAACAGGCAAAAGATTGAACTAGTAGCTGCCAAATCTGCCTTGGGAGATTGCTCATGTCTTGAAAATTTCCAATCAGGATCCAGATGATTTGCTGCAGGATGTGTCACTGTGCCACCCCAGTGGGATAACCGGGCACGGCCAGCCCAGGACTCAGACGTGGTGAAGGCTCACTGCAAACCACCTGTGGAGGGAGGGAAAGGAGAGAAAGGCTGAGCAGAACGGCAGCTGATTCAGGTTGTGTCTTACCCACCTCCCGGGACAGAACCCACACGAAATCCTTGGGGTCCCATCCATCCCAGTGCTGCACATGGCGTCACCTCCTGGACTTGGTCAAGAGCTGTGAAACCGTCCATGGGGCACAATGCCTTAATCCATTGGCATGTCCCACCCGGTGGCCAGGGACCCTTGTGGGGTGGTGGGAGCTGAGGTGGCTCTGCTGTGGCACAGCTGGGTAGTGGCAAGGCTTGTTCGTGGAGTCCAGCCAGTGCTTGGAGCCAGTTGCAGTCGCGGCTGCCAGAGGCTAAGTCCCACAGTGGGGAGATGAACAGCAGCATCCTCCCTCTCCTCCCGAGGCTTGTGTTTGTGTGTCCCACACGGATGCTGAACACGCAGTCCCGTCCACCCTTTTGTCCTGACGGGCCAGGCAGGGAGGAAGGAGAGATGCAAAGGTAATGCTAGGACCCTCCCCACCCACCCATCGTGCCGCGCCGTGGGAGGCAGCGCTGGCACCAGCAGTCCTGCAGCCTCCCCGGGTTTTGCTTTCCCCCACTCCTCCCCTCTCCTTTCACAACATGAGAGGGCAGAGCGTCGCCGGGGCATTTCACTGTGGTTTTGATGGGCGCAGGCCCCCGCAACCCGTGCAGGGAGAGCAGCTTTCGGCACTTGACCGAGAGTGGGGGAAGGCACGGGATGTTCTGCTCCCTTCCGCCGTGACTCAGGCAAGAAGGGATTGTTTGGCAGGGCCGGGGCCGTGGGCCTCCCCCCACTGGGCTCTATTTTTAGGAAGTTGGGAGAAGTAGGTGCAGCCTTCACAGCAAGAAGTTTCTAGTGCCATTTGTGGTTTCGCAGCTTCGGCAAAGCTCAGCATCAGCAGTTTCGAGGCCAGGTGCTCTCTGTGGCTCAGCACAGCAAGGCTGGCATTGTCACCCAGATGTGGCATGAAAACCACATGGCCTCCGGGGCCCTCCGTCCTCCGCGGGGTCACTGGGGCTTGTTTCCTTGCTGTTCCCTGCTCGCCGCCCACCTCAGTCCCCTGGGGAAAAGGCTGGCTCGGGGTGCAGCCGTGGGTCATACAGAAGGGCAGGGAGGTGAGGGGGTAAGGAGGGAAGGAGGTACAGGGAACAGGGCTGTTCAGAGGGACAGCAGCACCCCAGTGCCACCCCCTGCTGCTCTTTTTCTATTGTTCTTTGCTGCTCTGGAGGGTGGCAGAGAAGATGTCTGGAGGGGAAGATGTCCCCTCACATCTGCAGGGAAAATGCAGTGGAGATGACACTGTACATCTGATCTGATCTGATCTACCTGCTGGGACCACCTGTGTTCACATCTGCTGGAGCTTGGAACTTTTGCTGATCTCCACATGAGTGTCTCCATGGCTGAGGACCTTGGCAAGCAATGGGGCTGCAGCCTGCCATTGCCACTATGGTGGCTACAATCAGCATACTCTGCTCTTCTCTTCCACAGGGGGATGTGACTTTCACAAGCGTTGACACATTTGTCTCTCCCTGAAACTGCTTCTCGCTGCTCTGGACTCCAAGAATTCTCTCTTATTCATACTGAGGTAGATAATTAACAGAAAATGCAATGCAACCTTTCCTTCTCCGGATGCTGGTGGTGTTTTCTGTGGTGTTCTGGCTATTTCTGTTCCCTCTTCCTCTCTGATGACAGGGTTGTCCTGGAGACATGAGAGCTCAGAGGATGCAGGAGAGTGAAAAATCTAAAGAAGTGACAAAGCAAATGGCAGAAAAGTTCAAATTTCCCTTCTGCCCCTGGTCCTGGGCTGAAGGGACTTAATTTAGGTTTCTCTCATAGATTCCTTTCTGCATCCCTCCCACGGCATTGCAGGCAAACTCCTTTTCTGACTCAGAATAAAATATTCTTTTTGAGTGTATTGTTCTTAGCACTGCACAACACCCAGCTTTTGTTAATTGTAAAGAGCATGTGGGGCGAGCAGCACATTTTAAAAAGCTAGTCAAGAAACCACAGTGGGCACCCAAAAAAACCCAAAAAATCACTCTCTTCTCAGCAGCTTTCACCTTGCTGCCTTCAGAGATGCTCCCAGCCTTTGAGAGATCACAGGGGCAGGCAACCGGATATTTTCTCAGTAAACAAAACTCAGAGCCGAGTACAAATGGAGACAATTTGCTGATCAGCGGAAATACCACAACTAGGGCAATAGGAATGCAAGCAATGGATCACATTTTCCCATCGTCTCACCCAGGGGTTATCTGGCTGGAGGAACTGTGCTAGTTTGGGTTCACAAGTGGGTGGGCATGGTTATGTTCAGAGAGTTTGGTGGGAGGTGAGAGAAAACCCAGTTCGTTTCTTGGTGATGGGCTCGTCACTGGGTGAAGATGTGACTTCAGCTTCCCTGGGATTATCCCATGAAGGCAGACTCTTCCTTCTGGTGTTGGGTCCTCTCGTCCTTGCCCATCATCTCTCTGGATCATGCCCCACTTTCCCCAAGTCTGTGTTCCCCGCTCTGCTACACTCCCCCATGTTCCTACAGCAGCCAAACAGTCAGGGATATGCATCCCCCCCATCCCTACCATCCATGTGTGGTGGCAACAGAGCATGTCCCAAGGGCCCAATGACCCCACACACCCTGCAACAGGTCTTTCCTCCTGGGTTGCCTGGCTCTGAACAGCAATGGTGCCAGAACAGCTCATTGGGGCTCTGCCTGCCACAGGGCTTTGTCAGCTTCTCCTGTCTGATCCAACACTCCTGTCAGAGCAGCCATCGTGGTCCAGCACCAGCCGGAGAAGCCTCAGGACCAGGTGCTGCAGGGTGGATGGCTCCTGAGGGTTGCTCCCCACCGGCTGCAGCAGTGAGGGGCTGGATTGCCGGTGTGATCAATGGTTTCCTGAAGAGGAGCTGCCACTGACAAACCTCTGCCAGGATCCCCACTGTCATATTTTCCACCTGGTTTCTTCTATCAGGGTGCTGCCAAGGAGCAACTCAGTTTCCGGGTTTGCAGCACAAGCTGGCCAACTGGTGATGTTTTGTGCTGGGTACCCAAAACTGGAGCCTTTCCCCATACTCCTCACCAAACCTGTCAGCCTATCCAAGGCTCCAGCCTCCCCATCAAGGTGTATGCAATGGGACCGGCGACATACTTGGGCCTTTCTGCTTTAATTTGGGCCTTTCAACATTTCCTACAGGATCTTCTCATTTCAGTGAAGCAGGTGGCTATACAGAAATGTCTTTGGAAAAGTTTTGTCTGCTGGAGAAAGCCAGGGCTCAGGAATAGCTGTGCAAAAACTCTCTGCAACACTCAGTGCTGTGGTTTCACACGTTGTTGGCTGCCTCTGTCCCAACACATTCAGGAACAGTATCAAATGATGACTTGTCATATCATTTAGTTTCACATGTAGTGACTTCCCCCAGATGTGTTAAATTTAGAGGAAACTCTGAAGAGCCCTGGAAAATGCTGGTGAGTGTGATGGGGCTAAGGCATAACATGAAGACTTTGGGGGAGCTGGTGCTGCTCCCCACTGTGGCCTCACGGCCCTCAGCTGTCTGGGGTGTTCTTGGGAATTTTCAAATGGCTTTTTGCCTGTGGCAAACTTGCCATGGTAGGGACAGTGTGCAGGAGTTTGATGTTGGACCAGATGCCTGAGAGGAGGCCAGGCTTGGCCTTTCCAAAGATTATGGCAATTTTAAGACAAAAAGAAATAAAATCAGGCACTTGGCAGTGGCCCCAGGCTGTGTGTGGGCTTGTTCATCTGCACAGCAGAACTGCAAGCCTGAGGGACCAAAGGTCCAAAGCTCAGTGATGCTGAGGAGACCCCCTTTGGGGACACAACTAATGTATCCCCAGCACTGTTTGTGTCACCTTGCTGCCTTTGGGAGGGTGCTCCTGGGGAGACTGGAAAGCCCTGGTGAGCTGAGCAGCAAGGCAGCCCTTGGATGCTCAGGCTGTGTGGGCAGCCCTCAGCGTACAGGCACTCGGGGCAGGGACTCCAGTGGCCACTCTCTCCTCTAGAAGGCAGAAGTGGGGCTGGCAGCCTCTTCCCAAAGGATGAGCCCTACCCCTCATGGCAGAGGTGTGACAGTCCTGGCAATCTGAGGAGTTACATGACTCCAAAGCACCAGCCAGGGCCTCAGCCCTGAGCTGTCCTCTGCCCTGTTACTCAACTGCTGCCCACAAAGACCCTGGAGTCATCCCGCACTTGTGATTAGGATGTTATATTTAGGAGCACAGTGACCTGCTAAGGTCAAACCCTGATTCAGCTGCAGAGGTGTTTGTGCTTTGTTATCAGCATTTGCATTTGCAGCTCACAGCACCTTAACCACACAGGACAGGATGCGGGAGAGAGGGCAGATAGCAAAAGCAGATACTGGACTCCATCCTGCAATGCTCTAAGCAGCCCCAAAAGGCACTGTGTACCCTCCTCTCCTGGGGCTGCTAGCGAGCAGCACCTGCTCAGCACCCCCCTGCCTCGACAGGATCCAACCCTGTATTGGCTGTGTGCACATCTGATAAGAACATCTCTAACATACCACTTTCAAAACAACTCCACATGATGGTTGATGATGCCTTCAAACCAGCATCCCAGCCCTCCTCAATACATCCTTGCAGCCCTCCTTCCCTGCATCCCAAAAAAACCCCAAATTTATTCTCTTTACATGGAGAAAAAGAGGTCTGTCCCCTACTGCAAGCAATGAGAACCCCTTGGTATATTATTTTACGGGTGTTACACGTACTCATGAATGTCCGATTCCTGAAGAGCTGGGGGGCAGGACCTCACCTCCCTGCAGCCAGCTCAAGAGGGGTCAGGGTGTAGAGGGGACATGGGTTTCTCAAAGTTGCATAGTAGTGATGTTGGGGGGTCAGAAGCTGGCAGGAGTATCTGGCATTCCCAACAGGCCTTTTCATGCCTCGGTACATAGATACAGGTAACAGGGATAAGTGGTGCAGGGTCTGAGATGGCTTGTGCCCTTAGGTACAGGGTGAGCACCTCACCAGGGTATCAAGAAAGCTGCTTAAAACTTGTCTCTCCAAACTGATGGCCAAGCACCAAGCCCAAAGTCCCACTGTCTACTGAGGAGCATGAAAGCTGTGCCCACACCAGGGTCACAGTGTCTGTACAGTCAGTCCTTTCTCCCAGATCATCCAGCCTACCCAGGCAGAGACATCATCCATGAAGAGCACAAGGGAAGGCAGAAACCAGCACAACCCACCTGCTTCAGCAAGCATCTTCACTGCAGAAATCATCCTTCTTTTAGAGGAAACAAAGAGTAAAAAGCCATTCTTCCCCTACTGAGAAACAACCAACTTTCTGAGTGCTTCCCAGCCCCTGGCAGCCCACAGTACTGCTCAGCAGCTCTGTACCTGTATTCAGTCTTCATTTTTTTTAAGACAACGTGCCACAAAAATTCCATCCACAGCAGTAAAAAAACCCCACCAGGGAATATTTTGGAGTGATTCAAGGGCAAATATGAACATACAAAATAAGAACCTCTCTCTGTTTCTGGTAGAACAGTAGGAAAAAGCATGGAAGTGCAACAGAGAAGAAAGTCTAAGCAACTTTTTTGTTGTTGTTGTTGTTGTGGGAGATGGTAGTGAACAAACCTACCCACTACGAAGAGCTTTTTCCAGGAAGTGTAGGTTGCTGTACCCTGTATCCCTTGAGCAGCAGGCGCTCGCACAACAGTTCTCATGCTACTTGCAAGCAGCACATTTGGAGGAGCCCCAGCAACGTGCACAGAGGATGAACGAACCCTATGGCCCTGAGGCACCCCGTCCCATCGGCAGCACATCTTCCAGCATCATGAAAATGTTCATGGGCTTCCTCACTGTATTTATTGTAGCACAGATGATTGGGACCGTGCTCTTCTGTTTGTATCTTCACATGAAGATGGATAAGGTAAGCGGAGAGAGAAGGTTGTCTCTGTCTCTGCTGGATTGCTGGCATGGTTTGACTTCAGCTCTGGTGAGATCTGCTCACCAAGAGGATGAACATGGTAGAAGATGGTGCTGACCACTGGATGGAGGCAGCAGTATCATTTATCACACCCATGTTCTCATTTCTGCTTTAATTTGCCACGGAGATGCATGTGGGAGGAGAGATCTGTTCCCCTTGCTAATAAAAAGAGAATGACCAATTGAGAAGAGACATTAAGAGCAAACCTCGTAGCTGATGGTCAGTCTGAGGACAAGAGGGTGTGGTTTAGACATGCAAGTGGCTGTTTTAGGCTTGGTGGTGGTTTTTCTGATTTTGTAGCACTTAGTAGCCCTCTGACACTGAGAGGATGAAAGGTCCAGAAATGAATTTTTTTTTAGTGTTTCAGTGATTTTACCAACATCTCACTTCCGATGCTGTCTTTCAGTTTAGGGAAGAAAAGACTGGACCTTAGTACTTTCTCAGTTTTTGAAGGTACACAGTACCAGTGATCCTGTCCCATACTTGGGACAACATTTACCAAAAAGTTAAAGTCTGGAAAGCTGGTTTTGAGGCTGGTATGACTGCAGCTGCACTGCATGATGCCTAAAATCACCAATGTAAAGCTACTTTCCTCCAAGCCAGAAATGACTGCCAGCTAAAGAAATATGTGCCTAAAACCCAGAATGAGTTTTTCTTACCAGATACACTGATAAGGTGGATGTTACTGATTTTTAAATGTGTTGTCTCAACTTAAATTGACATTTAAGTGTGTGGTTCCTGATCTACAAGGATGGAGAACAATCTTGATCTAGGGGGGCTTTAATATCAGGGGGTTGGAAGGGGACTTCGCTGCATGGAGGTTGCCGCCTGTGGTGAAGGAGTGTGTAGAGGGTCTCTGGCAGAGGGAAATGTGACTGCAGGGGGACATGGCAGAGGATCAGAGGCAGCTGAAATGCAGTCACAGGTGGCAAGAGGATTTCAGTTGCCTTCAGAGCTTGTGGCAGGGCTTCAAATCTGACCCTCCGCATCCTAGTGCTGCCTGTGCTGAGCATTCTGCCTGGCTGTGTGTCCTCATGTCCAGAAAGCTGCACTTTCTCTTTACCATTTAGCTGAATGTTAGGTTTTTACAAGGAACAAAAAACGAACAAAAAACCAAACAGATGTAAATTTAAAAATCAGTATTTGGATGTATTTAATTATTTTCTTATTGGCTTTCTGAATGCTTTTTATCTGAAGATCTTGGCACAATTCAGCGCCAACGCACATGTTTTGTTTTGTTGGCAACACTTTTAGTCAATGAGCGAGCAGAAAAAATTTAAAGCCCATCTGTGTGGGCAGGGCAGTGAGGGGCTGAGTGAGCATCCCAGCTGCCTGCTGGGGCCCTTGGGGAAGAAGCTGCAAACCCCAAGCCCCTGAGCCAGCCACTGGGATTTCTGTGCCTTTAAGAAAATTCGGAGACGGACATTTAAATTATTTTTCAAGGTGATAGAAAACAGATCCTGAGCAATCCCCCTCTCACCTAGCATTATCAGTCAGGGTGAGCTCCATGGGTTCAATTCCCAGTGGATGAGGGCACAGATGCTGTGCTGGGTCTGGTGGGAGCTCTTGCTACCCACAGGTTGTCTGCCCAGCTTATGCCAGTGCTGAACATCTGACCCTGAGCTTTCCAGGCTGGATTTATTGCTGGAGGAATGCAGCACAGCTCTGCTGCCAGCTGTTGCAGGTCTCCTACTAACATCCCATTGACTCTCCCTTCTCTCCCTTGTCGGCAGATGGAAGAGGTGTTGAGCTTAAATGAAGATTACATCTTCCTGAAGAAAGTACAGAAATGTCAGACAGCAGAAGGTCAGAAGTCAACATTGTTGGACTGTGAAAAGATTTTAAAGGGCTTCCAGAACATCCAGTGCAAGGTTCGTGCTGCTGGGTGGATGAAGATCCCATTGAAGGGGGAGAGGGGCTCCCAGTCACACACAGAGCTTCATCCCAAGCTTTTTTTTAAAACCGTGGGTACCCTTTACCTTAGGGCTGTGTAGCAAATGCCCTTTTTTGTACTGTATTCCTTTTACACTATATTGATATCATTGGAAAATCTCATTGATTCTTTTCCTAAAATGCTCTTGATCAGAGCACATCCAGCTGCAACATGCCATAATATGTTTGGGGCTTGTGGTGGGAGGGATGGAGCTGCAGCCACCTTGGCTCTGCTCCCTGATTCTGGTCTGAAAAATATTGTTTTTCTGCTGTCTAGCACCTTGCTCCAATCCTGTGCTGGGTGGCTGTGAGGATGCTTGTGGCCACCTGCCACAGGGAACACTTTTCCACCCACTTTGCCCAGGTGTCAATGACAGTGCAAGGCTTGAGCCAGGAAACCGAGCTCCTGGCAACCAGTGAGGAGCATGCGGGTGCCATGCAAATGCCATCCCATGGACTCAGGGATGGCATCTCTAGCTGGAGCAGTGGCTCCTCACATTTGGGTGCAGAAGAGCCAATTTGCATTGCAATGTCCTCCAAGAGTGGCTGAGGGATGCCCAGCCAGAGATGAGGTCCTCTCATCCTGCTCAGCCCTGAATTTACTGCTTAGGAGTGGCTGTGCTGGCCAGAGTAGATGGGAGAGGAACATTGTTCCTCATTGTCACTGCCTGATGACAACAAATGCCTCAGCTACACCTGCCTCAGCTAAACCTTCAGGTTTGCAACAGTACCCAACAGACCACCAAAAAAATGTCTGAGGTAGGCCATGCTCAGCAGTCCTGAAAGCCCCCACTGCAGGGCAGGGATATGCCTTGGTAGCACTTGCACCATGTCTCCCACGTGAAAAGGAGATTTTTTTTTTTTTTGTTTATCTTATTGTTTTCTATAAACTTTACCCATCATTTTAATTTAATAAAACCTAAGATCATAAACCCTACAAACTCCCTGCTGCAAACAGCCCATATGTGAAGCTGGGGAAGGTACTAGAGGGGCTCTCTGGTTTTAGGTGCCCTCTGTCAAGAGCTGACAGGGCTATTGGAGCCAAATATCACGAACACCAGCAGTGACCAGAGCACCTTTTATATAGAAACTTTCAAAATCACTGATTCGGAAAAAAACCAATATATTTTTGCTGTTGTTACAGGACGGAGCCCTCAAGGAGCAGCCCAAGTTTGAAATGCAGAGAGGTGAGTTTCCTGATGTAAGCAGTGCACTCATGGCTTGCAGGGCAGAAGGAGTTCCTTGGCCTGGGAAGGGACTTCAACAGCCCATGAGTGTCTCAGGGCATGGTGTGGAGGCAGGGGACAGGTTGGGGTTTGGAGCATCCCTATGGGGGTAGGACTGAGCTTGGCATAGGCTGGCAGAGGGGGACACTGGGCATGGCTGTCTCCCCAGGGCAGGCAGTTTTGGGTGTCACAATGTCTGAAGTTGTTGAAATCGAACCCAAAATTAAACCTGCGGCCTTTTACATCTCAGGTCCTGAGCACCATGAGCATCCTCGTTTGACACACAAGAATGAGACATCTGTGGCAGGTGAGGTGTGGGCATATCCAGGTCCTGTTCCAACAGCGAGCAAGGTGACACCATCTCCTCCGCAGGTTTTATCCATCAGAGGTTTCACTTCAGAGGCACCTGCAGGTCTTTGTTGAGTAGAGGCCATGTCCTACCTCACTCAGGGCTGGGGGTGGAATTTGGAGATGGTGTCTTGGCCTGAAGAGAAACATTAAGGGCAGGAGGTGCTGCAGTCCCTGCAGAGGAGCACTGGGGAAAAAGTGGGTAACAAGGCATCAATAACACTGGCCTTTCTAAATTGCAGCAGAGAAGAGGGAGCCAATTGCTGTTCACCTGGCAGGTCAGCAGAGCAACAAGGCAGGCTCAGGTAAGACAGACTGACTCGGTCCTACCTCGAGCAGGGAGCCAGAGGGACACAGCAGCGTGCATTCCCAGTCCTGCCCTGTGGCTCTCTAAGGGCAGGGACCGGGACAGAACAACTCCAGCATGAAAGTGTGTCCCCAAAACAGCAAACTTCCCAGTGGCCACATTGCCACGTGCACCCGTGCTGCGTGGAGTTCGTATATCCCAACCATAGGGCTACATCAGTAGCCCTATATGTGTCTTCCTAGAAATGTACCACAAGGGCTTAATCTTTCCAGGATTTTTTATGAGTGGAAAACTTTTTATCATTGTATTTAAGGAAAACAACCTTCCACTTTTCTTTTGTTCTTAAAATGGATCTTTTTGGTCTCCTGGCCATGTCTCACTGGGGTGGCTGCTGCAGGAGGACTCTGCTCGCATTTGCATCTGCTGATTTAATCCTCTTCTCACCCATAGTGGTCCTGGCAGCAATATGGGCTGGCTGAGGGCTTTACAGTCGCATCATAGATGGCTCCAAATGGATTTAGTCAAGCTGCAATTATTCACAGGCATGGCCATATTAGGTTTGAGAGATATACCTGAGTCCTTTTGTGTTTGTGCATCCCAGTGTATCGACCGTGGCTGCTCTTGCTGCTCTGTCCCCCAGCGTAGCCTTAGCTGAGGGACTTCCCACAACAGCAAGAATTACCAAAGTGAGTATGAGCTTGCAAGCTCAGTCACTCCATCTGGCAAGGATTTCACAATCTGAGCACTTCTGATTTAATTCTGGAGTAACTGACAATAATCAGCAACTGCTCTTTCCATCTCTGACGCAGCATTTCACCCAGAGCTCAGTCTACCTGTGGAAAGCTTAGTGTTAGATAAGATCAAAGAAGTGAGAAACTTGCTGCATTTTTAAAACTCCCTGCTCAAGCACTTGCTGAGCCTAAAAAGCAGGGTCTAGAGAGCTGCAGCTGCCTGGAGCTCAACTCTGTGTGGGTAAATGTCCCTGTGGGATGCTTGGTCATGGCCCATGGGCTGCGTGGCTCCCCCAGGACTACCCATGGCACACTGTCTCTGGGCTGAGACAGTCGAACCCATTATTCCCCTTGGAGCCAAATTGCTTCCCCCGGCTGCTCTTGCAGGTGTCTCTGTAGGCTGGGGAAGGCAGAGGTCCAAATTCCAGAGGTCATAGCTGAGCTCAGCCCCTACAGCCATGCCTTCCAGGTCTCTGTATTGGCTTATCTGCACCAACTACATGAGCTACTCTGATGACATCAAAAGTGTCCCAAAATCCATGGCAGCACCTGATCTGTGTGGACCATGGTCCTGGCAGTGGGAAGCAGAACTCACTGTGCAAAGCCCTTGCAGCTCTGCACCCAGGCAGGGATAGCAATTGTGCAATGTTAATTTTTGTACTTCCTTGGTAAAGTCTCGCCATCCTCAGAGGCCAAGTGGAGGAAGGACTCTGGAGGAAAGGTAGCCCCCAGCTGGGAAAAACTGGGATGGGAGGCTCTGAAGAGCGGAGTTGCGGCATATTTTGGTAGTGCTCTGAGGGCTTGGAGGGTGTCCCACTGAAGTCCATGGAGGCAGCAAAAGGAAGTAACACAGTGTTCGATCTGTTGTGGTAAACACAGGCAATCCTCCTCCCTATGCATTTCCACTCGGCTGGATGAAGGAAGCTAAATGTTCCTTCACTCACCTACCGATTCAAGGGTGACAAAGCCAGTGATCAGCAACATGGGTTAAACCTGCTCTGGCCTTGGGGAAGGGGTCCCTGCTCCCCTGGGCTGGGAATGGTGTCCTGGGCTGGGTACCCCAGTAACTGCAGCCCACAGACAGACAGACAGAGGCTTTGAGGCCAGATGTCTGCGGGGTGCCCCCCCAAATCAGCCTGCCAAACTGGAAGTCTCCTTCTCTGAGCTCATCTGCCATGCTCTCTCCCTACAGTGCTGGAGTGGAAGGAGACGATGTATGGCCCCACGAACAGCTTGATATCCAACAAGGAGGGGAAACTGAAAGTGGAGGAAGCAGGGCTCTACTACATCTACTCCCAAGTCAGCTTCTGCACCAGGGAAGTGCCTTTGGCACCCTTCACCCTCTATATTTATTTGCATATCCCCAAAGAAGAGGACCGGCTCTTGCTGAAGGGACAAAAGACACAGAGCACCTTGAAGTCCCTCTGTGAACTCCAGTCCATCCGGGTGGGAGGTGTCTTCAAACTTCGGGAAGATGACATGGTCTTTGTCAATGTGACAGACTCCACAAAAGTGAAATACAGCCACGGCAACACATACTTTGGCATCTTCAAGCTGTAGTGAGAAAAGGGCTGTCCTGAGCTGGGAATCCAGACCAACTTTCTTGAGCAAAGTGCCTTTCCCTGTTTCCCTTATTTATGTTCCTCTGCCTCTCTGTTTTTCTTGTTTCTTAATTTGTATATTTTGTTATTTATTAATGAGGGCCAAGGGGCCCTGAGAACACAAATGGAACAAAGTTTGAAGCTGTTTTTGTTTGCTCTCAGATTTTTTTCTTTCACAGCCAGTGACTTGGTACCATGCTGGTGTTGTGTGTCTGGGTCCACCAAACCCCACATTCCTGGCAGGGTCGATGTCCCTGTTATGTCATAAGAGCTTTGTTTACCAAACTCTACCATCAACGTTTCTTTCCTAGAAACGTAAGATGGCTCAGGGCACTTCAGTCAAGCTCGGTTCACACATATCTCCAGCACCAATCTGCTTACAAACATCAACGGAAAAACATAAAAAGGCTTAGGAACATCTCCTCTAAAGCAATCAGTAAGCCCAGCACTGTCTTTATATGGTAGCTGCTGGTGAGGCAATGTTGCTACCCCAACTGTCTGCTGTATCTGGAGAATCCTCTTTTTTCCATCCAGGCCTGTCTGTGAAACTCAACCAGCCTCCTCAGGGTGGCACTGCCATACTTGGTGACAGTCGATCTGCACCAGAGGGGTGACTGGTGGCCAAGGGAGGACTGCAGATTTCAAGGCAGAGAGAGGGGAGGGCACCAGTGGTGGTCTGTTCTTGGTGACCTGAATCTGCTCACCAGACTGTCCTCCTGCCTCTGCAGGCAGAGGAACCTTTGCCTGTGGACTGTTTCACTCCCCTGTGGAAGGGGCACTGGGTACCACCATCAAAACTGGACCTGCATCTTCTCCTGAGAAGGTCCTCCTCCAAGGAGGAGGACGAGGAAAGCACGGGGGTGGCAGGACCACCTGCTTCTTCCCTCCAAAGCACATGTGCAGAGCATCTTCTGGCTGTCCTCAGTGAGGACGTGTCCACAGTGGCACTTTTCCTGGAGCTCCAGGAGAGTAGGACTGTGCAGATTGGCAGGACCCTTCTTGGGCAGGGGGTACCTGGGTGACACCACACGCTAGGGTCTTCCCAACCCTATTCTCCAGCGTGGCCTGCAGGGAAGGTGAGCAGGGCACAAGGATGTTAATGCAGCATTTTAAAAATGCGTTTGAAGATTACAAAGGTGACAAACCTGGGGTTTTTGGTTATACAGGTCACAGTTAGAGTGCCAAAGTTTGGAAATAATCCTGGAAGCCAACAGGTTTGCAAATGGAAGAGCTTCCAGATTTGGGCAGTCTTTAGGCTTTGTTGTGCTGGAGGCTGCAGGTCTAGTCTAACACGGTGCCCGAATGCCACCACTGTGGGACAGAAGGGGCATTCTTCACACAGCTGATTGCAGAGCTGGGTGCCCAGCACAGCCCCCTCCAAAGTCAGTAGAGCTCAGAGACTGTCTGGTTCCACTATAATATAATAAGTATTTTTTGATTATTCTCCAAAACTGCCTAACTTTTTTAGGGGATGAACCAACCACTCTTGTCTGACATCTTGTATAAAGACTATTTATTTAACTAAACCCATTTTATATTTGTAACCAGAGAGACTGTGTGGCAGAGGACTGTGCATGGCTGTAGCTGTGTTTTGCAGCATAATTCAGTGTTTGTGGTTCCCCCTTCCACAGTGTGGGGTTTCTTCCACTGATCACCCCATGATTAATACAATTTATGAATTAAGACATAGGTGGCTCTGTATGTTTTGAACACCCGTCACCCTTCCCAGCCCCAGGCTGAGATTTCACAGGGTCCTGCTTGGGGTCTGGGGACCAAGAGGTCAGTGGGGTGGCACTGGGGGTTACCCTGGGGAAAGCCAGTCCCAGCAGCCTCCAGGGGCAGCCATTGCACCATGCTCCTTGGGGCATGTTGAGGTGCCAGGGCCAGGCAGCACTAGGGACATTTTGGCAGAATGAAGAAAGGAGTCCCTGTCCTGGGAGGGTAGTGAGGCATGGGGGCTGAAGCCCCCATGAGAGGGGTGGGGACTAGTTTTAAGGGGATTTAGGACACCTGACTGAAAGAGGATTATTCCTGTCTGTCCTAACGTCATGGAGCCTGCAGGGATGTCTCTGCTTTGGAGCAGAGGGACGGATGCTGCACATGCTGCCTGTGGGGCTGGGCAGCTGCTGCCTCCCACAATACCCCGCAGTGGCATGGGTCCGACCGCATCCCTGCTGCTGCTGAAACAGCCAGCCCTTGGGCCAGGCTCCTGGAGGCAGTGCTGGCCTGCCTGAAGAGCCACAAACCTTCACAGGGGAAGTGGAAGTGCTCGGTCACGGTGGGACTATTGGTGGAAGCTACAGGAGACACCAAAGATGGTGCAAACTGGGATAGTCTGAGACAGGGGGAGGGACTGGGAGCAAGTGGATGGGGAGGAGAGAACTGTGAGGAGCACGTGTGTGGCCAAAAACCTCCAGGAGTGGAAAACCTGCTCATCACAGGCAAGGAAAACCCGTGATCAGTGCACAGTTTGAAACCTTCTGCAGCCCCCAGCCTCAGTGGCCAGGAGCACCTGCCAGAGACCTTGGGCTGGGCTGTGAACCCCAGCCCAAATCACTGAGCAGGGATCCAGGAGCTGCAAATTGCATGATTGGGGAAAACAACTAAAGAGGGGAGGAGAAAAATAGTCATAAAACAAGTCCATAAAGTCTGCAGCAAAAGCAGCGGATGCCATCTGTCACCTCGCCTGCCTGTGGGCTGCCTGACCAACCCCAGCCCCTGCCCACACCGCTGCCTTTCTCAGGGCTTTTGTTCCTTGCCTCTATTTCTTGACTTACCAAAAATAGCCCGTGGGATTCAGATGTGAGGTAGCATGTGGGAGGGGATGAGATGCAATTGCTGCCATCCAGCTGTGTCCTTCTCCCCCAGCCCTGCCTGTTGCTGTAGCTGGCACGGTTTCCTCTCCCCATGGAAAATTTAAAGGTCGTCAAAACACTGATTTCTCCCTTGACGTGAGGCCTCTATGCCAGTCCTCAGGCTGTGGATTTTACAGTTTCCAAACTGATTTTTGTTGTTTCTGAATTAAGAAGGGGTTGAGAGGGTGATGAGTTTGTGGGGCACATCAGCAGCACCAGCACAGGGAGTCATGTATGAGCAGCAGCAGGAACAAGCAGCAGCATGGTCATTTGCTGGGAGAGGCGTTTGCATGGTTCAATACACACTGAGCTCACTTTTAAAAAAAACCCAATATTCTATCTATCTATCATCTATCTACATGTATATATATACCAGGTTGCTCCAAGCCCCACCCAGAAGACACAGCTTCTCTGGGCAACCTGTGCCAGGGCCTCACCACCCTCACAGGGAAGAATTTCTTTCTAATATCCCATCTAACCCTGCCCTCTGGCAATTTTGGACTTCAGTGTTTTTCCATGATGCACCCAAGGCTAGTGTTTCTTTTTTCTCTTGTTCTTTTTCCCACTCTGAGTGCTGTGTTTGGGGAGGGAGAGCAGGGTCTGGCCCTGCTGCCCTCGATCCTCCACTTCTGCTGTGGGCTGAGACTGTGGCATGTCTCTACCAAAGAGTTAAAAAACTCCCAGCCTGCAGAAGACGTCTTGTCCAAGTGGTGGTAGACCAAAGGAAATCCTGTCACCACACCTAATTGCCAGAAAAAACACTAACTAAAAAAACATAAAATCTCAAGCAGGCAGGAAGTCATTTATCTACAGCAACTGCCTGGTGCAGCAGAGCAGCCAGTTCTCCGTAAAGCATCCTTGTGAACAGAGTGCATGTGGGGCTTGAGGGATGGAAATGCATCTCCTGCCCTGGGACCAGGTGCCCTTGGCCTGCTGCAGATCTGGGGGATGGTGGGAGCAACAGCCGAAGTGCCAGCATCACCTTTCACACCAGTAAACCCACCAGTAAATCAGAGAAGGATGATGCTGCCATGGCATTCTGAGCAATCAGTGATGCCCAGAGCAAGCACTGGCTTTGCTTTCATAGCAGAAACACAGGAAGCAGCACCAAGGGCTAAGAAGCGACTTTTATCCTTCTTTATTTGTTGAAAATGTCGATTAAAAAACTGTTCAAAATAAAAACATGTTAGAAAAGTTGAACTTGCATAAGTAGTTACACTAAATAAACCTACATGACAAAGATACACTGGAAGGCAGCTGACACAACATCCATCTAAAGACAGACTCACTGGAACCTATTTACAAAGCACGGTAAACAAAGTAAATATGGAAACATTGCTGTCCATCTGGCATGGCTTCTTTTCCTTTTTATTTTCTTGTCTTTTTTTGGCTTCTAGCTCTTGACAAACGCTTGATCCAAAAAGTCCCAGTGTGCCCTCCATCACATTACATCTCACAAACATGCATATGTACACAGCACGGGTTTCAGCTGAGCCTGGGGGCAGCAAGGACACATTTCTACCCTCTCCCTGGAGTGTCAGTGGCTCTTGGTTTGTTCTGCACATCAGCAGCCTAGTCCCCAGCCCAGCTTTGGGCAGGCGGCAAGGCCAGGCAGTAGCGAGGGGTCTGCACATGGCCTCCCAGAGCAGCAGTACATGTAGCAAAAGTTCTGCTCCTGGAAAACGATCCACAAGCACAGCAGGGCTTGACTGCTGGCCAAACCACTCAACTGTGTGCCCAGGCAGGGATGTGGGGAGCTGCCATCCAGCTGGGATGCTGTGGGGATGGCAAATGTAGCCAGACCTCTGTTTTGCCCTAGAAACAGCTTAAAGAACGTTTCTTATTACACTCCTTGAGATGTTTTGGAGTCTACATCTCCCAAAACACCATTTGCAATGTCCTGGCTAAATTTTAATGGCAAGGAGGGGCTTGTAATTATTGCCTCTGTTACGTCCTTCACAACCAACATAACGGTGTGACTGTAATGAGCTGTGGTGCCTCTGCACACCCTGGGACCATGCTGCCCTGTGCGATAAATAAGACATCATTAACTTTAACAGAAGATTATTTTTATAAAGCTGTTAAGGAAGGAAGAAAAACATCAGTTCTAAACTAGGGTATAACACCAAGTAAGATAAGGAGAGCTGATACATATGCATGTTGCCTGTGTGCTGTGGTCGAGGAGCTGTGCAGGGATATGTGAGGGTGTTGCACATCCTTGCCCCAGAAGCGTTCCAGCTCTTGTCAAAGCATAAATACCTTCCCCATCACAAGAGAAAGCCCCTTTGGGGCAGCACGGGGAGAAGTGGCTGCTGGCTACATTCCCGACCTTTGGGAAGGAGCAATGGAGAGCCTAATGTGGGCAGAAGGGAGCAGGGGACCAGCACATTTGGGGTTGTTTTTTGTTGTCAAGCAGTGTTTACATTTCATACAGAGAAAAGCATGTCCTGCAAGAGGAAACACAACAAAATTGTAATCTCCTAGGATACCTGGGCACTCGATGTGAAAACAAAGCAGGGGGTAGGAATTCTACATCATGCATAAGAAAAGGAATGGGGGACAGAACAGCAGTTACCTGTTGTGCTAATCATGAGCTGTAAGGAGGCAGCACTGTGCAAAATACCTTCCTATGCGCTCTGACAGGTGCTCCAGATCTGGCTTCCCCAAGGAGTTCAAATGTCTTCATGTTAATTGCACATTTTAATCAGTATCAAGGCCACACAGGAACCACAGTATTGCTGGGCTCTAGTTCGCTACAGTCAACTAATGGGGAAAAAGAAGATGGATGGGAAAAGCTTCCCCCATTGTGATTATCTGAAAAGAGGAGCATGGTGCTTTTTTGGTTTCTGCTCAATGCCACCTCAATAATGTTTTCATTCAATAAATAGGTACCGGTGCTTTTGGAAAGAATGAAAGCATTAAAAAGTGCTTAAGCTTCTTCTAGGAAACTGCTGCCCAAGCCTTTGTGAGCAGCAATCACTAGCAGAGTTTGTATTTGCTCCCAGTAGCAGGTACGAGGTATTAGTTGCTGCAGATGAATTGTGAATCATGGACCGCTTGCTTACTGGTTCAGTTGTGATTGATTGTTTCTGCTTTATTTCCTTATTGGATGGAAGAAAAACTATTTTTTTTTCTGTATGACT
>VZTI01001025.1:1714638-1746085 GCA_013397865.1 Struthidea cinerea | reverse complement strand
TTTTTTTTTTTTTTTTGGTTACAAAATATCCCAAACCAACAAAATAAGGAGCAAGAAGAGGCAAAGGATCCAGTTCCACTTCCCAAAAAAACACCTGAGGTCACACACCACTGCCAGCAGCTTCTCCACAAATTCAGGCAATCAGGGATGACTTGCGCCCAGTGTCCTCCCTGCCACACTCATCCGTCTGCTTCAGCAGCCTTCTCACCAGCTTCTCCAAGTCCTTCCTGGATTTAAGCTCTTCTTCCAAACACTGTTTCATCCTTTTGTTTTCCTGCAAGGTGAAAAACAAAGGAGTAAAGATGCAGTTAATGCCCGTGCACTTTATGCAGTGAGGTACTTCCACGCATCTGCTGCCTGATGCCTTGGAGGTGATGAAATAACAGGGACATTTGATAGGACTTTGTGAGGATGTAGACTAAGTGGATCAGACCACAAGTAACTCAAACAGACCCTTATTACCTCAAAGACCTGCACAGAAGTTCCCTGACTTTGGGCAGGCAGAAACATCCTCCTGGAAATCTAATTTTAGCTTGGGTTGAAGAACCCTGTTCTCCTGTGATGGTTTCTCCCACCTCCAGACTTGGGACTGGAGGGAAGAGGACATATTTCCTCTGAGTCTACAAGAACTGGTGTCCACCAAACCCCTATAAAATGAACAGTCAAGTTGAAAGAGCTTTTGGAGTGGAGGGAAAGTTTCATGTTACCACAAAGACCAACTACTCCTTCCCTCTTGCTGTCTCTGGCACTCAAGCATGGAGGATGAGAGGAAGTGGTCTCCAGCTGTGCCAGGGAAGGTTTATATTGGATATTAGGAAAAGTTTCTTCAAGGAAAGGGTTGTCAAACACTGGAACAGTCTGCCGAGGGAAGTGGTGGAGTCACCATTCCTGGGAGTGTTCATAAAATGTGTGGGTATGGCCCTCCAGGACATGCTTTAGTGGTGAACATGGTAGTGGTGCTGGGTTGACGGTTGGACTCCATGATCTCACCGGTCTTTTTCAACCTTAAAGATTCTATGATTCTGTGATTCAGGGAGTTAAACCAGAAGAAAACTAATGCTCATTCAGGAATTTGCAGGATTGGACCAGGATCAGCAAGACTTTTCCTGGCACCGACCAGCTGAAGATGATCCAGCACAGATTGGTTGGCTTTCACTCAACTCCCAGCACAAACAATCCCACCCAAATTACCTGCTTCAGCTCTTTGACTTCATCTTTCAGTGCATAAACTGTGTCAACAAGGCTTCTGAAAAAAAAATCGGAAAAAAAAATAAGAAGTGTTGGTGTGCAGGAAAACAGTGACAGCATGGGAGGTGCTGACAGGGAAGTTGCATCCAGATTCTGCTTCCCGAGCATCAGGCTGCTGCCTGTGAGGGGACTCTGGAAACACAGCCCAGGAGCATTTATAGGCCACCAGTCCAAAACTCAGGGCTCTTTTCTCAAACCTCGATACCTTGTTCTGCTTTGAGTTATTGGCAAAGGTCTGTGGCTTTGGCTTCCTTGTTTATGCTATGGCAATAAATAACAATGACTTTAAAGGTAGAAATGCCTGAGCATCTTTTGTAAAGTAGCCTTGATTCCTTGAGGTTGTGCTGCAAAAAATCAGACATGAAAGGAACACACTGACTGGGTTGGAAAGGGAGAGGCTTAACACAGTCACTCAGATGCAGAAGTTACAGTACAGGCTGGGAGCACTCACAGGCAGGTGCCAGGCAGGCTCCCGAGGGGCAGCAGCAGCCCAGTACATCAGTAGTTAAAAAAATAAGAAAATAAGAGCCACTTGTTTGGTTCTGTCCTCACTGACCCCATTATCCTACATCTGGATAAGTCATAAACTGGGGATCCAGACTCCCAGAGGGATACAGCCACATCAGGACAGCTGGGAAGGTGGCTCTGTCCTTAAAAGGGACAAAATAGCAGTTGAAATTGTCTGGTGGTTCTTTGCCAGAACTAAGGCAGGAGTCAATGACACCAGCCCTGCTCCTCTGTGGGGACACAGAAGGAGAGGGCATTGGTTTTTAATGCGATTCCAAGAAGTGACATAGGGATCTGTCTGCAAGTGGAGAGCAGCTGCACTTACTTTTCCTCCGTGACTGTCTGGCCATTGCTTCGTGTTTCCTCTATGATGATTTTCTCTTCCTCAGGAAGAAGGACTTGGGGGATGGAGTCTTTACGGGAGCCTGTGTACAAGAATTATTCATCAGGCAGAAAAAGGGGTAATCTTCCCTGGTGCCCATGCTACATTGGAGACAGAAGCTCTTTCTTCTTGCTCCACCATCAACCTGGGGCAGGTTGGAGATGTCAGCTACATCCCACTAACCCAGAGCTACAGCAGCAAGTGGAAAATTTTCAAGAGTACTCATTGCATCTAAAGTTACATCATGACTTATAAATGAAACCATTCGACTAGGGTCAAGAGCTCCCCAAAGAACCATGGCCTCCCTTTTTTCTGTGTACCATTATTTGACAGTTCAGTGATTTAATCTGACATCTCACCAGTATGATAGTTTTACTTCCAGAGCTGAAGATGTTAGATAGGTTCTTATGAAGCAGGTTGTTCTTAAACACGCAGCTGATTGAGAGATAATATTCATGCTTCCTTTCTAAAGCTATAAGCAACCTGAGATTACCATCAGGTAATCACTGGTGAAATAGCAGTGTCTCATCTGCCCTCCTACCTGCTTCATTCTCTGTGTTTAGAAGAAAAACAATGGCAACTAAACCACTAGGCAGATGAAGCTCCCTTATCTCGAAGACTGAACACTACACAGTTTCCTAGCATGAGTCTCATTGCTGTATGATGCAACATCTGTTTTTTCCCAGAGGGGTTATCAGTGTTGTGGGCAGAGTAGGAGCTAAATAATGTGGTTGTGTGCCCACCTGAGCTGAGAGCTTGCTGGAAGCCTGCCCCCGTACAGTATGCCTCGATCACCTTCAGGATCTGAGCATCCTCCTCCAGCGCAGCAGTACCTGTAAAATATTGCAAACAAAAGCAGGCACAAAAAGCACGGTACTCTGGCCTTGTCTCTCCCAGTCTTTGTTCCCAAGCCCCTTAAGAGATTGCACTGTTTCTTTGGCCGACTCTCTCTGGGACATTGTCCAATCCCTTTTGGTCCTTCGCATTTTCTGGCCTTTGTGGCATCAAGCGCCATGACCAAATGGTGTGAAAACTCATCTCTAGTTGCTCATCTTGGCAAAACTCAGGGGGTGATGCCCTACTTTGGGTGCAGGCAGCACTGGGAGATGGGCAGGCAAAGCCCTAATGTGGGGGGTCTGGTACAGCAGCACCAGAGCAGGACTTGGAAACACGAAGTGTTAATTTCCAGCCTCCGCTCAGTGCTGTCTTCTCACGGGAGAGAGCTGATCGTGGAGCTGTGCACAGCAGCTTCACCATGGCTGGGTGACCATGGCCTTTCATGCAAAGCCCCCATGGAGTGTCCCAAGTGGGCTTTAGGGAGCTGTCAGGACACCCCTCTTTGCAGGTGAACACCCCTGTTGGGATGGGGACCTTTTTGTTTCCTAATTCCCCATGGAAACTGTTCTAGGACCTACTGGCATGGCCAGGTAAGGGTTTGTCCCAGCTGCCAGACATATTTTGGTGACTCTTGATCAGAGAGTTTAATGCAGTTTTTAACTACTTGGAAGTAGTTCCTTGTCTTCATACCCGGAATAAGACCACCCACAACCCACGACCTTGTGCTAGCAATCACAAGGAGGGTGGTGGCATGTCAGGCAGTCATAACTGGGAGGGGAGGAAGGATCTGTCAGAGGCTGAGGACCAGTGCACTTCCAGAAGCCTCCCGTGTTCAGGAGCATATGGGCTAACGGTGAGAGCATCCTGTCACATCCTGCACTGCAAGAAAGGGTGTTCTCAAAGTCCCATGGAGATCACTGAGAACACAGAAATCTCCAGACACGAAAGAAAAATAGAATCACAGAATGTTTGGGGTTAAAGATCATCTAGTCCCAATCCCTGCCATGGGCAGGGACACCTTCCACTAGACTAGGTTGTTGCTCCAAGCCCCATCCAACTTGGCCTTGAACACTTCCAGGGATGGGGCAGCCACAGCTTCTCTGGACAACACTTACTTTTCCGAATAACAAACTCTTCATCGGATGGTTTTCTCTCAGTTTTCCGTTTTGGAAGAAACTTCTTCATTGTTTTTGGACTTTTGCTGGAATCCTACAGAGAAATAGACTCTTGTGTTTAACCAGAATCAAAGGCAGCTGGGACAGGGGAACAGCACAGCTGGGTGTAGCTACCCATGCTACACACAACACGATAGAGAACTACAAAGCAGACAATGACAAAGGTGAGGAAAATGATGGGTTTTGCCCTTCATATGTGCCAGTTGTGACCCGCTGCTCCCTGGAACAGCAGTGGAAATTGCACCTGCAGGTTTGGGCCAGGACAAGCTCCCTCTAGTAAATTCAACTCTTCTCTAAAATCCTTTAGCCAGAGAATTCAAATACATTGATAGCACTTTTAGTCTGCTTACCAACTCTGTCATCTGTGCTAGAAAACCCTAAAATGTGGTTTATTCCATTGACTCAATTTCTAATATAAAAGAGTTGGCAAATAGCTCTGCTTCTAAATGCCCACAATTTGAGAGTATAAATCCCACACACACATATACACAGAGAACAGACAAACACATACAAAGTTAGTGTTTGCTATGACTCCATGAGTAAGAAACACAAGTTTTTTTCTCCTTCACTTAGTTAAAAGTCTTGCTGATTTGGAGAGAATTAGTGTATTAGCAGGTTACATGCAATAAGGATTTAAAGCAGGAGAAGAGGCATGCTGGGAGGTTTAAGTACCACAGTTCTAAATACTTTCTGAGAGTTATCTCAAAATATATTTGCCAGTTGCTACTGACTGACAATAACTTACTGATACAACAAGGCAAAATTAGGGTCATGCAAGCACAAGAAGCGTGAACAGCAACAAGCGTTCTGTGCCACGACAAGCCAAAGAGATGTATCTACCCTTACCTTTAAGATATAAGACATCCTCTACAATGAATATGCAAAGAAAGAGAAGATGAGTGTGAGAGACTGATGATTTTTATCATCAAGTCCATTAAATCCACAATTCTAAAACACATTTCAATGTTAGTCCTGCGATTAATGCAGCACACCCTCTGTATTGGTTTTAAAGCACTATCAACATGCAAAGGAGCACCATGTCATGCAAAATTGAAAATTTACATGTGAGACGCAGGGTGAGTGGGCATTAATACACTCTAAACACACAGAGAACATGCCTCCTCGGTTAGTAGTGGGTGTTTGTGGATGTTGGCTGCCTAAACTGGCGCTTACAACCACAGGAGCTCCATGTGCCTGGCTCCATCCAAGCCCCAGGGAGCACTTGGGGTCTGAGCTCTACACGAGTCCTGAGGGCCTCAACCCAGCCCAGTCAGGATGTCAGGATGCTCTGCCCACCCTGGTGACAATCTTCTAGGATTCCATCTTCTCAAAGGCGACCTGCCATCCTTGCTGAAGACCTGACCATGCCAGGCATCAGCACCGCAACACCTCCCTGCTCCACTGGCAGGGATGGGGAGCTCCCTGCACATCCTGTGGAGGGCCCCATCCCTGGACCCCATCCCTGGGATGCTTGATCCAGGGAGCCACTTGGCTCTCCTGCAGGTCTGCCCAGAAAAGTCCTGAACCCTGATGTTATAAAGCCTTCACCTAGTGCAAAGAAGCCAGTTTAAAAAAAAAAGCAGTAGAAGAAATGATCTGTAAATCTTTTTCTCTTTGCTAAACTGAATCCAGACACAGCACTTTATGCACAGAACTTATCTGTTCTGTCATTTCAAATTATTACTGGAAACAGAACAGGAAAAATGACCCAATTTCAATGGAAATAACAAGAGTGAGGTACAGTACACAAGCAGGGTCTGGGGTTTCCTGAGCACAGCTGGGTACAAGGAAATGCACAAGACTGTGCCATCCCGTCCTACACTATGAGAAGACAAGTAAAGTAACACTGGATGTCTGAAAATCTCTAATCTTTTAATCAAACTCTCCCACTCACTTCCCTGCAAATAACCTTTGAAATTTGTATTCCTTCATTATATCTTCATTATAGGAAGGTGCTTGCATGGAGCTGTTAGCATTGTTTATTTTGTGCTCTACTTTAAATTAAAAAAATGAAAGTACAGTGAAATAGGGATCCTGTTTAGTGATTAAACACCCCAGAGGGAGGGATGAGGCAGATGTGGATCTGCTTGGGCCAGCAACCAAACTTATTTCCCATCTGTCATCACAGGCTTGCGTCCATGAGTCCACAGGCTCAGGCTGGACTGACTGGCTACCAGTCTGTGCTTGCCCAACTCTGCTGGACACATTGGCCTTTGGGTTTCTAACGACATGGTCAGCACAGCTTGTTCCCATGGAAGCCACATTTTTGGTCCTATGACACCTCGCAGGATACCATCCAGCATCCCATCTCTTGGGACTCGCTGTTGGCTAGGCCTCTGTGGCAGAAACCTCTACCCTGGTTTCGACACAGAGAATTTAATTCCCGCTATGGGTGGCAGGGGACAACAAACTGCAAAGGACTGTGGTATTAATGATATCACTCAATCTGTGTTTTTTCCCACAGAAAAAACACTCTTCTACCTCAAGCCTCTACCTATATTTTTAATTCACCACGCAAGCAAGATACCGTTTAGCCTCCATTAGGAATTTGGAACATGCAAAGATTATGGATCATTTTCAGTCTGCTCAGTTGGTTTAAACAATTTAATTCCCAAACTGAAATGCGTTACTTTACAAGTTCTAAGAAATAAATGCAACAAGATGCAATGAAGCTACATAAAATCTCTACCTGGAGCAGCAGACCCACAGTCCTGCCAGCTGCCAGATTCTCCATCCCTAAATGCTGGGAGGGCTGAGGGGATCCAAGCCCCCTCCCCATCCCCATCCTCGCTGGGGCAGTGACACTCCCGGGGCTGCTGTACCAAGAAAGGCAGCTGACTCAGATCCAGAGTGCTCACTCAGTAAGGGGAATGTTACCTGAGGTACTGGTGAGTAATCCCAAAAATTTAACATGAGGTAGGGAAGGAGAGCACTACGGTTGTGGTGCAGGGGGAGAATCAGAGCTAGGCTGTATTCTGGGTTTTCCCACACCGCCTCCCAGCTCCTAGGCTGGGATTCCTGCAGGGGAAGCCATCCCTCAGGCTGCTGCCTCCCAGCAGGACCTTGCTGTGTAACACTCAGGTGGGTGGCAAAGGAGGGTCAAGCCCCACATCCTGTTCCAGCCACCAAAACAGGGTGGAAGACACAAGAAACATGGGCAAGCGTTTTGCCTCTTCCTCGTGGTGCAGTAGTGCTTCTCAATCGTGTAACACTGAGCTACTGCTACAGCTGGAGCTGGAACACATTCCAGCAGGGAGCAGGCCCCTGTCCACAGCTCAGACCAAGGCAGGAAGAGGAGAGGAGGCAGCTCCACCATGGCACTGCCAAAGGACAGGGCTCAATGGGACACCCAGGTGTGGGTCTGGTGACATCCAGCAGCTGAGGGTGCTGGCTACAGCAGCCAACAGCAAATATCCAGCCTGCAAACACACGTACTCATGAGTCCGTGGTAGCACAAAGCCTGGCACAGCAACCAACATCCATCACAGGACTGGGGCCAAACTGGCAGAGTCATTTTTCTCAGCATCCCCAAGAACCTACATTTCTGTGCCCTTGCTACGGGATATGAAACCTGGACACAAGGTCTAGGGATCGTGTGAAATCAGGGTCCTGCACAGGCAGGTGGGATGATTACCTCTTTGTAACTCAGTGCTGCTGATGGTCTGAGTGGAGGAGCAGGGCGGAGGCAGCTCAAGCTCCAGGGCTTGAGGATTTTGGGGGGTTCCAGAGGCCCACGGATCTGCCCAGCTGAACTAAATGTCTGAGAAAATAGACGAGAAACAAACCAAGACTGTTAACCACCAAATGAGGCAGAGAAGTGGAGGGGCATGGTCAAGCATTGAGACACTGAGACATCTAAGTTGCAACAAAAATAGGGCAGGCTACATGTAAAATGGTACAAGCACAACATGGTTACAAACCAAACTGTGGGGGTGTGTCTTACAGATGTCATGTTACCTTAGTGTCAGGGCACACTGCTGAAACAGAGAGCTCAGGCAGCAGCGAGGAACCCAGGCAGCAAAGGCCAGGAGGTGACACTTACCGAATGAGGGCTCCAGGACTGTGTTTTGGAGACAGTGCTGCATGTCCCTTTGGTCAGCCTTTGCAAGTGGTCAAGCCATTCGTGCAAGTCCTGGCTGGTGCTGCAGGACACAGTGATCCGCTCCATCACGTTCCCTGTGGCAGAGGGTTAAATAACTGTCTTTAGCAAGTGGAAGAGACTGAGGAAACACAGGGTGAGATCAGCTCAGCACAGCAGGAAATGGCTCCTCAGTTTGCACAGTCTAGTGGGTCCAAAAAGGCCAGGGCGAAGATAGAGTCACGGAATCATTAAGGTTGGAAAAGACATCTAAGATCACCAAGTCCAACCATTAACCCAGCATTGCAAGGTGCACCACTAAACCATGTCCCTAAGCATCTCATCTACAATGATGATGTGACTACCCATCCTGCTCAGGCCAACCACTGAAAATGTGGGAGCTGCAAGAAATGCTAAGGGAACTGGTGAGATGAATGTGCGAGTATTATTTAATGTTAAAGGTCATTAAACACAACATTTCCACGATTAACAGGATCCTGACACCAAATACCACCAGCACAAACAGCTGTACTGCAGCCCAGGCACTGAGCATGAAATTACTGTGTATACCTACAAGTAGTGAGATAAACTGAAGGGGGAAATGGGAGAAACACAAGGAAAGCTCCCTGATGACCAGAACCATTAATCTGTCAATAAATTAGGTACTCAGATCTACAAGGGATGGCCACTGGATGCAGACAGAGCACATCAGTGCAGAGCGGGAGATTTGTCCCATACGAAACACTATGGTCTCCAAAGGCAGCCAGAGGCAGAGCTCCAGGGCACTGGGAGAAGATTGACTCAACCAGGACAGAGGTGCTCAGAAACTCAGACAACACATGGAAAAAGAGCAGGAGGAAGATCATGGTGGGGGGTTAGGGAAAGGAGGACCAGTAATTCCAGTGGCAACAGTTGTTTGGACCGGGAGGACAGCCCCAGGCAGAGGGCCCCACTGACCTGTGATTTCAAACATGTGTTCATTCCCTTCGGCATCTTCCAGCTTTGTCAGCGTCATTCCTGTCAAAGGCAGCTTTCCCTGGGAGAATTGAAGAGCAGTCAGTGTCTGTGTCTGCTTCCCAGAGGGTGTTGTTCTGCTTGTTTCTGCTGATTCCTTTCTCTTTAGGAATCGCCATTTAAAATTAATTTGTGAAGGCTTCAGACTGCAGGAAGAGTCTTCCTTAATGTATGGATCTAGATTTCCCTGCACAACTAGGTCAAACCCCAGAGATGAGGCTCCCATGACAACTGAGTCATCCCCGGCTCATCTGCCGCCCTTTCCCTTCATTCAGCGCAAACCTTTTTTACAGTCAAGTCAGAAGGATCAATTTCCCCTGTTTTTTTCTGAAAGCCTTCCCCATCCCTCTGATTTGCATGCTGAACTGCCTGCTCACCTTACTCCCATCGGTGGGTCAAGTCAGAAAACCCAGCCAAATGTTTCCCATATCTTTCTCATCTCCCTTGCTATGACAAATGACACATCAAAACAAGAGCATCCTTTTCCTGGCAGTATTGATGGTTTCAGACAGCTGGAAAAAAGCCAAGCTCTCAACAGCCTGATTCCAGCCATTGGATGGTATGGAAAATGGTAAAACACAAGAAATGCAGAGTTACACGTAGTACCTCATGGAGTGGAATTTTTGTGCTCTTTGCAGTGGGCTTTATAAGTATTTCCCAGAGATGGCACAAAACTGAGAGCCAGCTGGCTGGTCAAAACTCTACAGCTGGGTCAGGACACCTTACACACACACACACACACACATACACACCACTCTCAAGAACAGCAGGTAGAACAACAGGTTTTGAGGTTTTTCCCTTTTTTTTTCTAATTTCACAGCATTCACTTACCAAATGATGCTTAACCATTTATCAGGACAAAGGCATTGACTATCCTGGCACACGGTAAAGCCCAGTCCTGGTTCTCAGCCTGGGGTGTTTGCATCACAACAGAGAGTTCAAAGGATGCAGAGGATTTGAATTTGATAAGAACTATCTGATTTCCTTTTCTACGCCAAACGCCTTGCAACTTCAAACTAAGCATGCCTACCTGATAGATGAATCCACTCATCCGTGGGCTTGCAGACAGCATCAGCAAAACATTGGAAAACAACAAGAAATACCGCTCCTCTTTCTCCTGGGGGAATAAGAATTTAGGTTAGTCCAGTCGGCAGTGCATCAGAAGCACCTGCCTCTAGCAAACTGAACCTGTTGCAGCTGGAATCACAGCCTGTGAGATCACCCCCAAACCAACTATTCTGGCTTTTTTTTCTTTACAGCATCTCATTTATGTACCAGTTTTCCCCACATAGATTTTTGTCTACATCCTGCTAATCCTCTTCCAATCATTGCCAAGTGCCTCAGAAAGCCTTATGTCCCCCAGCATCTCACATTCCAAACAAGAAAGACTTTTGGGACTAGATGCTGCACAGGCTTGTTTTACAGGTCTTCCCAGGGAAAAGTTGCTACAGCAAGCAATTCAGTGCTAACAGGAACACATCGAGCATGCAGCACACATGCCTTTAGCACCACTGAGGAAGGTCTGTGGCAGGCACTGGTGCGATGCATTAGGACCAGTAGGACAAGAATCACTCCAGTTAGTTCCAAAGCACAGTCAGCTCTGGGGTGGGGCATCAAAGCAGCCCCGGTGCTGCGCATAGGACACTTTCTAGTCACTCTCATTTCTCAGAGTAAGTCACAGGGGAGAAAGAGGGAAATTAATGTGCTGTATGACACTGAGATACTTCTTTTGCTTGAAAAGTGTGTCACCAAAGACCTGAAGCTAAACCTACGGGGTGCCTGACTCACTCCAAAGACGTGCACAGCCCCATTGCACAACTCTTCCTGAAGTAAAATTATTTATCAGCATTATTTGTCATCAGTTTGTGGCCTGGAAGGAGAGGAGCTGCCACTTGCATCACTTATCCCGGGAGCAAGCGGGTATTCAGACACAAGGTCTTTAGCCAGCAGAAGGAGCATTACACTCACCTCACTTCCCCCAGACTGCACCATAACCTGGGACATGTAGATGACGTTTCCCATCATTTTAATGTCCTCTCCTTCCCAGCGCTGGATGGATTCAGAAAGGATTTGCAGCTCGAGTTGTTTCCTCTTCCTCAGCTCCTGGCATTGTGACTAGAAATCACAGCAGAGCTTTGTTAGCTGAAGGGCGGGAGCCAACCCAGTAGTTGCAGTTGCAGTTCCACCAGCAACACTCACACAGCCCTGTGGGCTCAGGGATGGTTGTGTCAGGGATCAGGAAAGCTTGCTTTGGCTCCATTACACAAAGTTTCTTAAAAAATCACACTCTAGTGATTTATGAAGTAATGATTACATTCAAATGTCAAAGAAATTGCAAACTGCACTGAGCAACTTTTCTTTCCAAACCAGCCCTACCTCTGAGAGGGTCACAATTTCCAAACCAAGACAGCTGCACAGTTAAATGTCTCTAATTTTGCTACTGCTTAGAGGGATTTTGCCCATTTTTTCCAAACAGCAGAGTTGTACTGGTAGCACTGCAAAGTCCCCACAAGTCAGATGGGTAGATATTTTCTAACCAAAATCTGCAAACCCAAAAGCAAGACTGGGCAGTGCTGTAGAGTAGCACAAAAAAGAATCTTCTCAAAGTGCTGTAACTGAAAAGACTGTTCCATGCACCACTGCTGGGCAGCTGGGAATGGAGAAGCTCCAGGGAGTGACCAGTCTCTCAGCAGCTCTCAGCAAGAGAGGACAGTGCTGACTGAACAAAGACAGTCCTGCAAATCCAAGCAAAACTTTCTTTAACTGACCCCTCTGCCAACAGGGAAAATTGCTGCAAAGCCAAACCAGGGCTGTTTTCACCAACTGCTTGGTTTTTTCCAGACTCTTTTTCTGACAGAGATTTTCCTCCTTTCCAACTCTTTGACTATCCAGCTCTTCAAAGAGAGAGGCTGCATTGGGTCTAGTTTGAAACCACACACATTTGAACCAAACTGTGGGGGCTTACTCTGGTTCTACAACTGTTGTACATATTGATGGCTCCCCAAGTGTCTGAATCCAATGTTCCCAGGATAAAAATCCAAATAAAATCCACAGGAGTTCATCAGTCTGTGCGGAGGCACTGCTGTAAATCACAGCGGCTCTTTGGTCCCTCCCTGCCTTTGCTTGGGAGCCTTCCTGGTACTATAACAGGACCACGTGCCCATCACAAGGGGCACCTCTGCCTGTCTGACATCAAATCCAGACTGAACCTCTTTAGTTGTGTCATAATGACATTAAATTACTCATCACCCTAGTACACATTTCAAGTAAAACCATCCAGCGCTTACGAGATTTCCTAAAGATTAATGACACCTTGTAATTTAAATGAGTTATTCCCCTATTAGCTTCCAGAATAAATGGAAAGGGTGCTGAGTTTCTAAGTAAATGTAACATGATCGCCCTTTCCTGTTTTCTATGAACTTTCTCCTCCCCATCTTTTATCTGCACTGCTAAACACTTGCATCTGTCACAAAAGTGTGACATCTGTTGTGCTAAGGGAAGGAAGCTGGGCCATATCTGGAGTGGTTATAGTGAAAGGTTCTCTGTGGCTACAAAGTAAGAGAGACTACAGCTTTTTTAATAACCGAAAAAAGCTTTTCCAGGTAAAACCTTTGTGCACACGGATGGCTTTCCCCGCTCTATTTCATCTCAGTGCAGCAGGACTTTGAGGGGTGCAGGTGACAGAGTTCACAGAAATAGGTTTCTTTTCTCTGAGTCATCCCTCCTCTCTGTTCCCCACCGATGACACCTGGAGCCACAAATTACTGGAAAGTGGTCCAAGCCTCCCAATGCCCGTGGAGCAAACCTCAGAGAAACCAAGAGTTACTCCATGGGCTCAGAGGGGAACTTCCCATTGGCACCAGAACTGGGGTCAGTCACAGCTGTGCTAACTGCTCCCTCAATGAGCAAGGGCGATCTAGTTTCAGGTGGCAAATGATTAGGGAATGGAGGCAACAGGAGATGAAAGGGACCCTGCTGCCACCACAGTCCACCCATGGCTTTCAGCAGCAGAGGGGAAACTTGGAGATCCAGCATCTCTGCTCTGGGACCATAGAGCCAGCGTGCACTTGCCACAGCCAGAGGAGCAGCTCTAGGCTTGAAATGTGAAATTCAGTTTCTTTGTAACCCATCTTTTCCATTCCAAAAGACCTTGTTTTTCTAACAAGGAGACAAATGTCAGGCTTGACTCATTCTTCATGAAATGCAGACCTGAAGTGGAGCGCTCTATTTTAAGAATTGCCACCTACCACAAGGGACTTGAAGGATGTGACAGCTTTCAAAACATCTTCATGATCTGCATGCGCCTCCTAGTGAAGGGAGAGCAAATTCCTCAGTCACCAGCAGCAGCGGCACCCACCCTGAGCATCAACCCACCCTGAGTATCACCCATTCTGAGCATCACCCACTGTCCCAGTACACCCAGGGCTGAGGATACAGGCAGCATGGGCTTCAGGAAGAGGTCAAAGTCCCCCAGGTACCTTCCCCACCATCCACTTCAACATGGCATGGCTAAAGGCAGCTATGCAATTCACTGATACCAATTTAATCAGTGTAAAGTGGCCAGAGCAAGAGTAGGTATGATTGGACTTAGAACAAATCTGACTTGCAAAGAAAAATCAACGAAAACAGGAAGTGGTGCAGGGTGCATCTTCAGGACGGAAACTTCCATTGATGTGCCAGGTATTCCAGCCACTGCACCATCAAGGGTGGAAATCCACGAGCATCAAGGGGGCTTCACCTCCGGGTTTAAGGAAGGGCATGTCTGAGCAGAGCGCTCTTGGGCCAGGTAAAAGCAGAACGCTGCCCCTTATCTCTGACCGCAGCTGTAGGCTAGTACTCAGAATTTTCTCCTGGATCTAGGGCCCTGCTCCTCACCACCAAGTCCTCATGCCAAGCAAATCATAAGGTGTCTAGGTTGTGATGGAGCTGCCCCTGCAGCCTGGGATTGCTCATCTGGAATGTGGGACAAGTGGCTGCTCTGAACACACCTGCCCCCTCAGTAGCTGTGCAGCAGTGCAGGGGATGCTGTGGTGTACATCCGCACTGCATACAGCCTGCAGCATCACAGCTTAAACCTCAGCCCTACTGATTCATGCAACAAAATTCCCACATTCATCTTAGAAACTAAGAGAAATAGGTGATGTGGGTGTCCCCAAATCCACTGCTGAACTGCCTGCAAAGAGCAGGCAAAGAGCACAATGCATATCCTGCAAAGAGCACATTATCCCTGCATGGGCATGGTGGCTGCAGCCAGGGTCAGCTCAGTCCCTGTAGCTCAGCTCAGCCAGGTGAGAGGGTACAGGTAGGTCTGGAGTGTTCCTACCCTGCAGGCTCTCATGCCTTCTCCTGTGCAGGAATATCCCTGGCTCAAGCATAGAGGTTTTAATCCTTTGGCTCAATTGTACATCATGGATAAATGTGCTGAATTAACTGGTAATTAAAACTGGATGATGGGAAAAAGCAAACTTGGTTAAAAACAGACTGTTACTTCTGTTTTCTTCACCCCCTTGCACCACCCCTGAGTTTTGCCTTCCTGCAGCTGGAGTGCACCAGCAGTGAGTAGCAGAGCTCCAGTAGCAGAGTGTCTACAGTCCCTGGGGCAAGAAATGTCCCGAGGCAGACCTGCTTCTTGCCAAGGAAGTCTTTGTGCCCCTGGCTACACTCCCTGCTCCCAGGGACTTGCTCTCCAGCCCTGTGTCTGTGCTGGCTGCCAGATCCATGTCTGTCGGTGCAGCTCTGCCTCCACCCAGGAGCAAAACCCTGGGGCAAGGGGTGGGGATGTGCCTGCAAGCCACAGGAGTGAGTGGCCAGGCTTAAGAATCTCATTAAATGGTAACAAAAACACAGATTTATTCCCGGCTGTGCAAATAAATAGCAGCTGCAGCTCAACTCTAGACTCTGCTTTTACTTGTGGTAGAAATGGCCCATCTTTGAGGAAGGGCTGGGGTGAAGAGCAGTCAATGCATTTCCTTAACATTCCTCAAACTATTCCACCAGTTTCTCACTTTTAATCTGAAAGGTGGATAGTGTCCGGGGACGTGGGACATCTCCTTGGAGATGTGGTAACTACTTTTAGCCACATAGTGCTCAAATATCAAGAGGCAGAGGCGTGTCTTGAAGCTCAGGGAGCAGCTCTGGCAGCATCAAGGGGCAGAGCCTGCCCAGCAGCCCCACACCCCACCTACCTCCATGTGCCGCTCCAGCTCCTGCAGCAGTGTCACGTATTTATCCAGCCTCAGGAAGGGTTTGCTGAGGCTTGTGGTCAGGATGAGAATGCCTGGGTTGGCTGCACCCTGGCTCTCCATGAACTTCTCCAGCTCATCACTATAAAAAGAGACAACAACAAGGAGGGGTCTCAGAGCTGAGGACCATGTTTTGCTGCCTCCCATGGTCTCCAGATGGCCAGGGCTCTGCTCTGAGCTGGGCCTCTTTGAAGGCAGCACAAACTCCTCTCTGAGCACCCCCACCACCAACAACCCCATGGAGCAGGCAAGGACCTGGGAGCTTCCCGCCAAGCAAGACCCTTCTCCCCTGGGAAGCAGGAGAGGGTGCTATGTGGCCACAGGTGTTGGAATGCACAGCCCCTGGGGCACATTGGGGCCAGCAGCTGGTCTCCCAGCACAGCAAGGTGGCACACGGCCAGGTATCTGGTGGTGGATGGGGACAGGGGGAACGGGGTGGGGGCTGCATAGGCTGGTGGTGTGCTGGAGGAGGCTGCAGCAATGCGCTGGGACCCTGCTGGAAGCTGTGATACACTCTTTGCACATACATTGCTCCAGAAAACATGGCTTGTGTGTGTCAGCACATTTGCCGAAGCTGATTCTTTGGTTGATTTAGGAAAAGGGGGCAGACTGAGGAATCACATGAATGAGTCATTTGCTGGAGCCAGGCTTGTTGTTACACTGAATTAAAGCTGGATTTCAGCAGGTAAGTAAATATATTGCGAGTTCCCATTGCAGAATGGGAAGACGTAAACACTATGGATGTGGTCCTGGCTTTCCCATCGTTGCAGGGAGGGCAGCTAACCTGCATTAGGGATGACACAGTGGTAGCATCTTGGCTTGGCACACTCTTGAGCAGAACATCACACAAATTTGACTCATGTGTGTCATGTTGAAGAAAGATGTTATTAATGTGATCTACCAATGACCCTGAAAATCAACCATTTGGGTGAATAGAAGCTCAATTAATAAACTGGGTGGCTTGATGACTGCTACTTTGCTGAGCTAATTCGGGACCTCACCCCTGAGCTAGCCAGCCCAGCAGCCAGATAAATAGACACGTGGCACCCGAACACCGACAAGAGTAAAAGACTCTGTCCCTGGAAAAAAGCTGTGCTTGCCGCTGTGACCCCTTAACAAAAAACACTGCGTCTGGCTAAGCTTGGAGCTCGAACCACGTTTAGAAGCTAGCTGTGCTATCTGCGATTTTCCCTTTTCTGGCTGTGGAGCTCTCCAGGTAACGCAGCTGCATCCATAGGGAGTTTGGTTGGACCCCCCTGGACCCCGAGAACAAAGGAAGGCGAGAACAGAGACGCTGCAGGTGGCTAGAGGTGTTTATTCCTCTATCCCCTTCAGCAGACTGACCCAANGGGGTGAACCAATACATATTTGTATAGAGGGAACATTAACAGCGAGGGGGTTTTCCCAGGAGCAGTTCTGTCCCTCCGAGCCCTAGGCTGGCAGGTTTGCCAGGACACCCCAACAGATGACCATCCTCCTTCTGCAACGATGTGCCCCCCACCATGGTGCCACAGGGGAACACCCTCCCATTTGTCAGTGTGTGAGCACTTGAGCAGTGGGTCTGAAACAGCAACTGGGTCCTTTGGCAAGTAACAATCACAGGAGATGCTACTGCCAGAGCTGAGGCTGCCTGTTCGACCCAAGGTGGGAGTCCTGTATGTGCAAAAAGGACCTGTGAGATCAGCTCTGAACACAAGCAGTGAGTTGTCTTCATGCTGAAGCTGAAAGGCTCTGCTGAAGAGCCCAAAGCCCCAGCAGTTTTCCCAGCAGCAGGAAATCCCCTTGCCCTATTGTCAAAACACAGGTCAACAGCCATGCCAGGCCAAGTATTAATAACAAAAGTCAACTTTTTAAAGGAGTCTGAATCTCCTTTTCCATCACTCACCTGTGCTGTGTGAGGACATTCACTGCTGAAGGGTGATTAGCACAGTACGTCAGGTACAGGGAGCGGAACTGGGGCATCAGGTTCATGAAACAGCCTCCCACACGCTGCTGGTTCTCAGGGAGCCTACAGACACCAACACACCAGCCACATTAAGCCTCCAGATCTGCACCCTGAAGCTACAGCACTCTCAGGAACCTGCTCAGGAACTACCCACTGCACAGGGACGTTCCCAGGTCACCTCATAACGGCAGCACTGAGCAAAATACCCACACCTGCCACCTGGGGAGGAGGAAGAGGGGGATCCTCAGGTGCATCTGGGTTTCTGTGGTGAAGACAGTGAGCATCACAGCTTAAGAGAACCTGTGACTCAGCCTGATCTGTCTCACCAGCAAAGCTACAGCTGGGATGATGAGGATGTGCTGGAAAGAACTAGGGGTAAAGCGGGGACGGGGGGGTCCCACTCTCTTGGCTGCCCATGAATATGAAAAGATGGAGAAAGAAAGAAGCCACAGCCTGAATATATTCCCAACATTCAGTCTTTCCCCACCTCTTTTCAGCCCTTAGCTAAGGCTAAATGTGTCCGTCAGCCTCCCTGCAGGAAATTATCACCTCTAATAATTTGCTCTTTGCTCCCTGGCAATTCCCATCTTCATGTCTGCCAGACCTCGCACCTTGCATGTGCCTGCATCTTTGAGTTAGGCACACTTCTGTGTCACGTCTAGTGACACTCATTCAGCAGATGCCTTAACACCAGAAATGTAAGAGTTCCTTCTACCTTTCCTCCTGCCAAAGCACTGCCTGTCACCTTTCCTCAATCGAGTTATTTTCTTCTATATTTAACAAGTCTAAGACAGCAGCCAGGAGGAACATTAATGAACATGTCTTTCTGTTATTTTTAGCTACAGTTTAAAAGCTTAACAACCTCAGTGCTATGACACAAACTTACTTTGCAACTTCTTCCAAGGCTTGGTTCAGTGTTTGCTGAAAAGCAGAGATTTCTTCCGTGTTTCCCAGCAATACCGCAATGTCCCCCGCGCTGAGCCTACAAGAGCCACATCACCAGTCACCATCAAAGAGAAGTTGCTCTCAGGAGCACCCCATTTTTATTCATAAGCAGCCCTTCCAAAAAGACACAAAAATTTTTCCTTCTCCAGATACATAAAATTCATGATCTGTGAGCTACAGTCTGCAGTCTCCTAGAGAAGACGTCTGCTGCCAAGGATTATCTTAATTGGATTTTAATCACTTAATCACACTAATCTTCTCAGATCTTTAGCTGTCTAACAGACACAGACAGATGGGATTTCAGCCAGAGGTGGGGAAGGAGGTGTGTGCACAGACACAGAGACAGTTTTGTCTTCAGGGATTCATGCTATGGATTTCCTTATGGGAGGAGGGTCCTACAGGTAGGGGCTGCTTTGTTCCTTTAGTGAGGTTGGATGTTCCCAAAGCTAATGTGCCTGTTTCTGCCATCCTGCGAGTCACTCTCCTACCACCCTCATTTAGGTCTACAAGGCTGAGAGCACAAGAAATTTTCCCACATGAAAATTTTGGGAAGGGAGAAGTGACTGAAATACAGAGGCTTTAGGATACCACTCTCCCATCTCTCCTGACTGGACAATGTGTAAACATATGCCCTCTGTCCATGACACCCCAAGGCTCCCACAGTGTTTTCTCCACCTCAGATGCCCTTATATCTTACTTATCATAAGACTGGAGGGGTCTTAAGTAAGTTCCCAGAAGTGACTGCAGTTCCTTTGCATAATCTCGTTCTGTTTCCAGAATATTTTGCAACACCTAGGGTGAGAGACAGAGCACTGAGAAGATCTATGTACTAGCAAACTAGTCAAAAGAACATGACATCAGCTTCCAAGTCTGGAAAAGCATGGAAGTGTATTTTAAGTCCACAAATCACATTTCTTAATGCAGAACCCAGAACACCCAGGAAAGTCCTGGTGGTCAAATATTGAGATTTTACTTTGCAAACTTGAGAAGGCCTGGAAAGCAGGTGTTAAAAGCTGCACCAAGGATGGCTTCTGTGGCAAATCAAGCCAAGGTACACCTCATTCGCCACTTCAGGGATGTGGTGATCTGGGTTTGGTCCTGCTAATCCATCTCAGCAGCTGGTTTGTCTCTGGCCGCATAGCAGGCAAACCCAGTGCCTGCACGCTCCCAGTCAGCATTCCAGTTTCTCAGTGTGGATAAGCACTGGAGACAGTGGAGGTGGTTTCCAGCTCCCTGGACAAACTGTTTCTGCTTTGCTTTGCTTGAAATATATTTAGACATACTGATGAGCAGGATTCAGCTCCAGCACTGAGAGCCAGGGATGCTCACACAAGGCATCTTCACTCTCTTACACCGTGGGGTTCACTCCAGCCTGCACGCAGGCAGTGAAGGTAACTGCCCCTGCTTTGCCAGATCTCCTTGCTTTGGCAGCAATATATAGAGGAGGGGATGTTTCCCCACCCCTTCTGCAGCAGCAGTTCATGGCCTGGCAGGCTGTGAACCTGCTCCAAAGCCAAGTCCAGTTATGAAGCCAGGCCATGAGCTCTGGCAGCTGCCTGTCCTCCAAGGGCTGCAGCTGCTGGCAGAGGCACAGGACAGGCACCTCGGGGTGTAACAGCTCCAGCCAAACCCGAGAAAGGGACCAGAGCCCTGATCTGGCTTGCTTACACCATGACATTCTCTCCCCTTCTTTATCAACAGGAAATACTGTGCCTTATCCCCCCGCATTGATCTGAAAGTTGTCACCTCTCCTTAATTATCTCAGTTGTCTACTTCAAGTCTCTACTTTTGACATCTTGCAGCCACTTCCATTTGTGTTTTATTGTCTCAACGGCCTTGAATCAAGGGAATGGAAACAGTTGCATTTAAACACAGTCACATCCCCAATTGTTACAAATTGCTTCAATGATTTTTAAGGGAAGGAGCCCATTCAGAAGATTAATAACATGGTACTTATTAAAATGTATGATCAGCACTTTAAAACTTACCACAGGGTAATAATTCTTTGTCAGCTGAGTGTTTTCTAGCCCTTTTAATGCTTTGGGAGAGAGTGGTTTATCTGTACAAAAAAAAAACATGAATAAATTACAGTGCACAGCTCTCATTATTCCACCAGGAAAAGACACTGCCACATCATGTCCAGCAAATGTAACTTCACCCCTGTGACCACAAAACTTCAATTGAAGGGTTTGTTTCCCCATTTCACAAAAAACTAGGATCAAAGCAGTGGCACGCACAACACTGACAGCAGCCAAGCGAGTCACACCAGGAGCTTTGTGCAGCCTCTGCCAACCAACGTCCAGGTTTGCTCCAAAATCCCTGGCAGCAGCCCAGTATGTGGCACTGTTTGGAACTACAGTGTGGCTTCACCTGGCCCACTAAATTTGGTTTTAAAACTGGGTGTCTGTCAGAAATGACAGACACTGTGTTTTTTTCCAGGTGATTCACAAGGCACTTAAAACCAACCCCAATCAATATGCTGAACTCTGATCCCCGCAGTCACTTGTGATGCAAAATCCTTCTCTGAATGAAGGTAGATTTAAATGAAAAGCTCCCAAAAATCTGGAAATCAATTCTCATTCTGCATTTGCTAAATCCCTGTGGATGCCTCCAGCACTGTACATATGTGCACACACACACACGGACAAGTTCTTGCTCCATTGCTCCTTCCCTAGAGAAGCTCCTTCTCTGCCAGAAGCATGGTTTTCCCAGCAACACCATCACCCTCTGGACTGGGATAGGAAGGCAGTGCAAGGCTGCCCCAGCCCTGGCCACTCTGCACATACTGAAACAGCTCCATGCCACGTGGAGCAGCCAGGCTCTCCTGTCTCCCTGCAGTCGCTCACACAAGGCAATTACTTTCACACTGATAGCAGGGGAGAAGCTTGAAATTGATAAATTTAGCATCTGAAAGCTGCAGCTTGATGTACTTTCTAATTATTGCCCTTGCAGTGCTTCCTGTCACTTCCAGCCAGGAGCTCTGTGCCTCATCTAAAGACTCAGAGGAGCTCAGCTCCACAGTTATTTCACAGAATCACAGAATATTTCCACCCAAAGGGCACACCTAGGACACAGCAGAGGTATGGACACTGCTGAAAAACAAGTAACTCCATTCAGAGTGACAAGTCTTACACTGTGGAGATGGGAAAAGCAGCTCCCTGCCAGCTGCAACCTCGGCAGTGCTCCTGGGGCATGGAGGGTTTACTGATGGTCCCTCATTCCTCACTTGCAATACGGCCGTATCTCCTGAGCATGCAGACACCAGGGCAATGAGCCATCCTGCCATGTGAAATGGTGCTGAGAGAGGATCTGGAGGGAAAAGCTCTGCAGACAGAAAAATCTGATGGGCTTTTACATCAGGATCTATGGGAGACTGGCTCTTCACTTCAGTGAGGTATTGTCATTTCATGCAGCTTCCATCTGATTTTCCCTATAGGACTCAAGTTTATTCTCCTTTGTTTAAAACATCTCTCTTCTCCCCTCACTGAGTTAATTAGCGATTCCTGAGTTGTGCCAGACAAGCCTTCAATCCCTGCTGCAACGTCCTGCTCCACCTCAGACATCATTTCCCAGAGGGAAACAGTGGGAGATGAGATATCCTAACAATGATTTTTTTCACTTAGACTTAAATAAAAACTGACCTAATTCTGAGCACTAAATCATGAATTTTTTTCTTCCCTCCTTTGCTCTGTTTTTGCAAGTGTGGAAGCAAGGATGACTAACAGGGGCTGCACGTTTTGCAGCTACTTTGCAGTCCCCTGCTGGCATCTCAGTGTTTGAGGCCAGAGCAGATCCTGAGCAGATCTTGAGCCATAGAACCAGCACCAGGCACATAACTGGTCTCTGTCTATGGTAAGTCCTCAAGGCACATTAAGGAGTTAAGTTGCATTTTGCAAAAAACCAGTTTAATCTCACACAAAGGCCTGGGCAGGGGTGAGCTGCTTGAATGGATGGATAATGCCACAGGGCAGTTGGCCAGGGACTTCATATTATCACCACTACATCTGGGTACAACCACATCGCAGAAAATGTTAAGGACACTCAAGACAAAGCTCAATAAAGGCAGATGTCATCAGACGGATCATCCCCTCCCTCTTTCTTTCTCAACATTGCAGCAAAAGCATCTGGGGAAAAATGTACTCTGTGAAATCAGCCATCACTATGGACCATGCCCTGTGGCCATGCAGTTTTTGTCAGATTCCACACCATGATGGTGAGCATCCATTCCACTGATGCCTGAAAAGCCAGGATCAAACACAAATACATTGCCTGACCAAGGTCTCTAACAAAAAGCTAATTCTGTGCTCAGATGCTGGAATGACCTGATGGCTCCCCAGGGCAAAGGGGACCCACATCCATCTCTGTCCTCATCCTCTGACAATATCACTGCTTCCATGCTGCTGGGGCTTGGGGGGAGCAAGAGAAAGGCACAATGTGCTGGGAAGAGGGTGAAGCAGCTCTCAAGCAATTCATCCAAAAGACTAGGCTTTACCCTTCCGTTCGTCCTTCCATTAGCGCAGCTGCCTGAAGTACACAAACGGTCCTTAATAAATAGCAGCAATTTCCCAAAGGCACAAGGGTCCTCACTGCATTATGCCACTGTCATTCAATCAGCCCTTGAAAGCAATTTGCTTACCGGTGGATTTGATTTCTCTGACGTAATTGCTTGGGAACCAGCCTGTTTTTCCATTCAAGGTCCCTTCCCACCAGCCCCCTTCTTCAACTCGGGTGACATAAATAATGTCTCCTTTGTTAACAGAGAGTTCATCCTCATTGGTCTGCTTAAAATTGAACCTGGCCTTTACCACCAGCTGATGACTGCCATTCTCGGTCATCTCCTAAGGAAAGGAACGTGGAAAAACATCAGTAAATAGTCAAAAAAAGCAGAAACCACTAGGACAAGCCATTGTTCTTCTCTGTTGTGACAGCTGTTTTTTCAGTATTGCTCTGTATAACAAGCAGTAATATCTTGCTGTTATGTAAACACTCCCTTCAGAGGACCACAAGGTCCCTCCCAAGCATTAATTTAGTTTCCCAGTGCAATGGGTGGCAGATAAGAATCACTCTCCTCGTGTCACACAGAGAAACATTGCAGTTTGGAGAAGCTGCGGGACTCTCTCCAGCTGAGGCAGCAAACCCATGATGGAGATCAGGGGAGAACAACCTCTGGTGTTGACCCAGAGGTACCAATCACACTCCTCTACCCCCAAGGCCATCAAACCCGCGATTACATGTTAAATAAAGGGTACCACAGGCTTGGACTGCCTCCGTAACACCCTTGCTGACTGGGAAGCTGTGTTGTTGGAGTCACTCTGGGGGTCTCCAGCCGCAGAGTTAAGAGAGGACAGATGTGAACATGGCCCTTTTGACAGCTGATCTGGGGAAACAAAACAACATCTGAGTTTTACCCAGCTGTCCACCATCCCTCCACATCACAGCAAAGCAAAGAGTAAAGCCTGCAAAGAAAACGGGAACAGGGCAAAACAATTCAAAGAGCATCTATCAGAGCAAGACAGCAAGTGCATGGCATCTGCAGTGTGGGTACTCCCAGGCAGCAGTGAGGGTGGTTTTCTGGGCTGGGATAACCCTTCCATCATGGAAGAAGTTAAATTGCATCCTGAGGCACTCCTAGGTTGTGCCAGCTCTGCAGCCACACAGTCAATTGCAGTATTTCTTTGAAACCCCCCTTAAAAGTGTAGAAAAGTAGAGTAGTACTCAGTACAGTGATTCCCTACTGGCAATGTTTCTGGGATCCAAGATTCCACACTGTTGAAGGTGTGTCAAAGCTTAGCTCTCCGATGAGTGCTCTTAGGTCACCTCTGCAGCTGCAGTGTGGGCTATCCTGCTGAGTGGGCAGGAATGCTGAACAGTTGGTCAACACAATTGCTCCTCTATTTAGAGAAGTCCCTCTGGGTTCATTATCCAGCTGAAAGTGGCTAGGCACTATTTTGATTGATGTTCATGGACGGCTGCCATGTGAGAGAGGGATTCAAGCCACGTCAAGGAAGGACAGGAGCGTCATGCCCAGGAGATGAACTGCCCATGGAAAGGCTCAGATCATCCCAGCAGCTCTCTTGGAGCTGCCTCCTTCACACACTCAGAGCTCCTTGCTTTGCAAACCAGTCTCTAGGCTTGTTTCTGTCCCCACCTGATGCTGGAGGCAATGCTGCTACTCTGACACATCTGTTTTCATAATTAGTTATTTGTTTCTATATTAACACTGAAAAAGTTGCCAGAGGATAAAAAATTTCCTGGTCCTAACTGTGCAGAGACTGAATCAGTGGCCTTGTTGCTAAGAGCAGTTCCAGCTCCTGCAGGACCTGGCAGTACTCAGCCCCAGCATCCTGCTGGATGCTGCAGAGGGGTAAAAACTTGGGATTCAAGCCACCCAGTAATTCCCAGTACTTTACTGCTACTGTACCCCACACCACACTGTGGAACAACACTCAGATCACCTCCATTCTGTGTTCCATGGTGCTCAAAAGACACAACAGGAGATATTATCACTTCAGTAAACTGTGAAGGACTTTTAAGATTGTCTTGTAGCTTCTCTTCAGATTTTAGGACACTTCTGCATTCCAGAGCTGCAGTTTTCCACCTGCAGTGGGGACCTCGCATGTCCATGGACCTCAAAAGCAGAACAAAGAGCAGTCTGCAGGAATCCTTGTGCTGGGTGTGCAAGTCCCCGGACCACATTTGGAGTTTTGCCTTGAAAACACTGCAAGAGGAGAGGGTGATGCAGCCATGAAATGTGCACAGAAATCGGAAAAGACAAACTCCAAGGCTGCTTTTCCTCCATTCTCCTCCACTCTGAATGCCAGCATGGAAAACTCATTCTTAAGGGGAAATTTTGTGGGAGTTACAGGAACTCAGCTGGGCTTTTATTCTCCTCAGAGGATTTTTGTTTCAATAGGAAAACACCTCATCCTTAGATTGGACGTGGAGCAACACAAACTATGAGCTCTTGGGGAAGGGACTTGCTTTGTCTCTCTCCTACCCCTTGCACAGTGGGGACCAGGTCCGTGACTACGACTTCCAGGTGCTGCTGCCTTACAAAGCCCAGCCATGCCATACCCACACACCAGTCTAGGCAGTCTGTGCTCCAGCGATGGACAACATCCATGGCAAACCTTATGTGCTGTCAGTGAGTCCGTTTTCTCTCTTGCCCTGCTTGTTACACAACTGCCTGACGACTGCAGAGTGAATTCCCAGATTCCTGGGCTGCAGCAACTGCAAAACCCCTCCCCATGTAAAACCCACTTTGCCAACAGAGCTTTTTCTCTCTGAAGCATCCTGATATTTGAGCAGGAGCGGTTTTGGTTGCTCTTGGTGACTCACAGGCCAGGGGCATGGCTGGCTGCCAGCGTGGTATTCTTCCCCTGATTCCTTCTGAAAGGGAGGGCATAAATCCTGAGTCCAGACTTCGCTTATTCAAGTCATCAGCCACAGTCCCACGGAAATGACTCCATTACTGTCGATTTTATGATTCTCCCTGCCCTTCCCAATCTTCCAAAGCTTTTATAAATATCTGCAGCAACCTAGAAACAAATGCAAAACTGCCTTTGACAGTTTGGCAGGGAAGCGTATCATTTATATTGCATCATGACAGTGTCCTATTTTATGCCTGGTCCAGCATGGAACACTGCTGCCATATGTTGCTTAAACTATGGTTAAAATAGCTGGTTTTTCTGCTCACATTCCTACACTATTTTTGGCAGATGAGCCTTGTCTGATCCAGCACAGCTGGTTTTCCTTCCCTGCCCTCTCTTTCAGACAAAAGCATCAAGCTCTGTATCGCTGTGTTTTGATGGACAGCTGCTGAACTAAAAGGTTATCCGCTACAAATTATGCCTCCAGTTATTTACATAAAAAGATCCATGAAGACACAAGGATTTGGACTTCAAACAGATGCTCAGAAACACATTCCCACAGCGATTCCTTAGCTGACACCTATTTCCCTCTGCCTCCAACCAGGATGTTGGGATGCAGCAGTGCTGCGCATGTTGGGATGTGCAGGCATGTCAGAGCCTTGGCGACAGCAGCAGCTGCAGTAGCTAGTACCAGGCTTATCCTGATGCTCCATTCAGACCGTGGCCTCTGGCAAGACAGAAAAACTGGACCATCTGCGGTGGCAGTTTGTAGAACACAGGCTCCTGCTCCTCAGGTATTTGGCCAAGCCACCAAAAAGCAAATGTTTTAGACATATATTTATTTTACCCTGTACTTTTCCCAAGGGTGCTCTCTGCCTGAGCAGCTAATTATATCACAGGCATTGCGCTTTTTAACATTTAAACACAGAAAGCATATGTTCAAACAGATGTTTCCCATGAAACCAAGAGGATCCCAACTTCTCTATAGCCCTGTCAGTAACGTACGATAGGAACTATTCCCCAGCAAAGCCCTGTCCTGGGCTGAGCTGGCACATGGGTGGCTGGAAGAATGGAGTTGGGGCTGTAAATAAGGGGACTGATGTGCGAATGGCATTGCAGCCTTGCCACCCTGTCAGCACACACCCCACACACCCCTCCAGTCCAGCAACAGGTAAAGGACAGAGGCAAGAAAGTTTCTCTCTCTTTTCGCTTTCAGAATAATGAAGCAAATATCTATCATAACAGCAGCATTTGCAGAGGTTGCTCCTGGTCGAGTTAACGTACATTTTATATCCCCTACCACACTGAACTGCAAGAGCTTCTACACAGGGTCAGCAGATGCTGTTGGTAATTGAGTGGTGAGAGGCTGGGAGGAGGTGCTGAGGCTGGAAGATGGCATGCTGAGGCCAAATTCCCATTCCCAAACTTCTATGGAGTGAGCTGTCAGCAGAGCTGAGTCCTGGCTGCAGAACAGCATCCTCAGAACCTGAATTTCTTCAGAGCAGCATTATACACACAGACACACGCATATATGTGTACACAAATCATAGGGGGGTGTGTACAAATATATACTATTATTATTATACATTATATATTATTATTAGACATACTATATTATTATATATGTTGATGTACAATATATGCATGATAATTTATACACCAGTTTATATAATGTATAGGCAAAATGCAGTAAGCCAAAAGGAAAGCCTTCCCATGAGAGGAAAATAATGAGTTTGCATTTTGAAATTTCCTCCTTTAAATCACCTCAAATGTAACCTGCAACAGGGAAATGGAACTCTTGTCCTGGTGCTGGACTTTGGTGGGTGTGCAGAAGTCTGTCCTAAACCACCTGTATGACAAGAGGCTGTGAACTCTTCCCAGCACGAGGCAGATCTGCTCCTCATCCCCTCAGAAAAGAGACCCTGGCCCGCTCACCCCTCCCCAGAGCACCACTGTGCCATTGTCCCCCGTGTTGAACTTCTCCTTTCACAGCCTATGCTACTGAATATCATTTTAAAGCAATCTGTAGGGAACAGCTACATATCTGGGATGGAATCAGGATGAGCTGATTTTTTTCCTTCAGCAGCCTACTCCTGCTCCCAGGGATGCAGGACAACCCATCAGCTTGATTCCCAGATCCAGGAGCCTGCTCCATGGAACCAGGGAGAGGAGAGAGAGAAAAACATCAATACAATTGACTGAGTAACTAGCAACAACATTTGTTTTGACATTCAGGAAAGGTATTATGCAGATGGAGCTGTTATTCTCTTCAGCTTTAAAACACACTCTTTAAAATCTCATACTTGTATTTTGGGAGGTGCATGCTCATTTACTTTGAGGATCCCTTATGCTGACCTACTTTGAAGTCCCTTAATACTGTCAAAACTGAGCAGAGGTCCCTCAGTGTAGAGTGATAATCAAGCTCTGCAAAGTTCACACAGCAACTCTGAAACATCACATTTTAACTCAGAGTTGGTAGAAGCCTGAAATGTCAATCCCACCGACCACCATCAGCCATCAGTGCTGGCAGCTCAATTTGACAAACCTCCAGAAATCACCCTAAATTAGGAATTAGCAAAAAAACAAAAACTGGCCCTGCACACACATGAGAAATAGTTTGAAGTTACAACAGAAGAATCTCTTTTTTCTTACCTTCAGTGGCTTTATTTACAGCTGTTAATGTGCTCAGGACCTTGGAGAACTGATCTCCAGTGTACAAATCATGTGGATCAAACACCTGTGAAAGACGAACTCAGTCAGTTGAGCCCAAAACATCTCACTCCAGCTGCTGGAGCCGCCCACGATGCTGGAGGGTGACAGTGAGGATTAGGCAGCCCCTACGTCTCTACAGGGACAGGGTGTTTATTCAGGGCTGACAAGTCTCGTTTCCTTTACAGACAGAGAATTCTTGGGGCACCACTGGCAGGCGGCGTGGGAATGGCAGGGGGACCCAGCAGCATTTGGAGTGTAATGCTGGGAACAGGGAAGGAATCAGTGCTGTCTGCAGAGCAGAGACTCCTCTGAAAATCACTGAGAAGGTTATTGCTGGCCTTGAGGGAAGGAAAGATTTTGTTGCTATTTTTGTTATCGAAAGCTGAAGAGATTGAGGCTGCACATACAGAGATCTATGTATAAACACATGCATATTTTCCACAGCAGAATTAACACACATGGAATTTTCTGCTATTGCAATATATACATTTACACTTTTTTACAGGAAGACAAACCCAGTTATCTTACATACCAAAATTTCACCCTAAAGAATTTGATGTTGCTAAGCCTCAGTGGCAAAACAGAAATACATGGTTAGCAAGGGCTTATTTTCCATGATTGATAACCTGAACCTTGTACACTTCAGAAATCATCATCAGTATAATGAGGGGCAGTTTGAGTTTCCAAAACACTTCAACCCCCTCTAACACCTGAAAAATGCTCTCAACTTCATACAGACTGTACAAATCCTACCATCAATGAAGCAAAGATAAGAGATACAAAAAGTCCCTCTTGTTGATACCACCACGGCACCATCTGCTAATCCCCAAACACATGTTGTCTTCCAGATGGAGACCACAGATACACAAATCCAATGAACAGGAAAGATGATTTTAAAGCTCTCCTGACAGACACCATCTAATTACAAACACCTCCAACACACTAAAGAGTGTATCCTGCTAAATTAGGACACTAGTCTTAATTACCTTTAGGCTAGTACTGCCCTTTAAAACAGCCCTTTCTTGCTTTCCACACAGAGCTCCTTGAGTATGCTTGGCATATTTCAAATAGGAAGGGGACTGGCCTCTCTCACAGCCCTGGATGCTCGCAGTACCTCCTCCTCTTCACAGACACACCAGAGCAGCACCAAAGTCCAACATGGACAGTACAAAGGCTGCTCTTTGTTGAGAATATATTTTCAAATTGACTCAGCTACTCAATACTGAGAGACACGCTTTACCCTAAAGAAATTTAATCCATGCATTACAAATATTAAAACCTGTAGCTCCACAGCTCCAATTGCATCTACTGCTCTGCACATTCCAGGGACATACCCACCTACCTTGGGCTGCTTCTGAGCTGATCTATCACCTGCGTTCACTTGGGTATGCTCCTTTGCACTATGCAAGTCCCATCCCCTCTGCCAGCTGGTGCATGAACCATATTTCCTGCCCTGCAGTTGCAGGCAGTGCTATCCAAGCATTGCCTTCAGCCCTAAGCAGTGATGTTCCCATCTCCATGGAAAGGGAGACCGTAACAGAGAGCCCAGGCATGCGCTGACCCCATTGGCAACTGCTGGAGGATGGGACATTACAGTTGCACAAGAGGAAAGTAAACAGCCAGGCTGGGATGCTTGCATGCATCTCTCTGGTGTGTCATTTTCTCAGCCATACCCTTTTTCTTCCACTTCAGTAATTTCAGAAAAATAAAGTCCTGCCTTGAATGAATGCCTTTTTTTTTTTTTCCTAAGGAACAAAGTAGTAAAATACATCTCAAATCCTTCCATGCAGAGAATAATGCTGTAAGCACAGAGTCATCAGGCTGACAAAGTCCAGATAAAAGTGCTGGGAAGAAAGATATGCAAAAAATTCCAGCACAAAAGCAAGTAATAACATTTAGAACGTCTTCATGGGGAAATTGTCTTGAACAGCTACTGTGGAACAGTGGCTATGTGGAAAACTCTTCTGGGTCAGCTACTGTAATGTAAACATACTCTGCAGCTTGTTCCAGAATAAATTTCTCATACAGAAAAGTCCTCATTTATGAGCTAAAAATTACTTTTTCCAGCACAATCCATCGATAATTCCATTCATAACTAAAAGACAAGCTGCACCTAGAAGATAAATAGAGGCAGAAAAGGCTTTTTCGCTTCTAACTCATGGAAGATCAGGTGGATGTAACTAAAACCGCATTTAAATCCACACCTGTCATCTGAGGATCTGCATTAAACGCAATTCTGACTTCAAGAATCACAGACTGCAGCTCCCCTCGGTAAAACGCTCCGGCTGTTTCGTCAAGCACCGCGCCGGGCGAGAGCTCCGCACTGCCGCACCGCCAGCCTCCGCCAAAGGCAGCGAGGGGATGAGCAGGAGCCGGTGCTTCTCGACCAGAAGAGCACCCGGCTATTCGGGAAGGACGAGAATAGGAGGCCCAAACCCGGGTGCGGTAAGCAAGTTATCAGCACCCAAAATCCCAGTTCCGCGGCGGGAAACTCAGAAAAGTCAGGGAAACCCAGGTTGTGTTTCGAGTCCGAGCTGTCCACAGTTGAACAACCCCCGGCAAACCCCGGCTGGGTGCCAAGCCCGAAGCCCGGCGCGGCCGCGACCCCTCCAAACCCGAGGACGGGGGCTGGAGCCGCCCGTCCCCCAGCGATGCGGCGCTTCGGGCGCTCGCTGACCCAGCTGCTCCCACTGTGGACCTGCCTCTGCCTCCAGCGGGAGCGGCGACGCGGCCGGAGCTCCGCCAGCATCGGCGAGACAGACAGGAGGGCGGCGGGAGCGTCGTTGTACCCGCGGAGCGCCCAGAATACAGCCACCGCGCCGGCTCCGAACCCTCCGCTCCGGTGCCGCGGTGCCGTCACCCCTTTCAGCGGGGACACCCATGGGAGCTGCCCGGAGACATCCCTGCTGAGCGGCTGGGACATCCGCGGGGACCCCCGGGGGATGGAGGTGGTCGGTACTCACGGCGGCGGGCGGGCGGGCGCGCAGCCCCG
>VZTI01001025.1:1690524-1708306 GCA_013397865.1 Struthidea cinerea | reverse complement strand
TTCCGAATGCAGTCAAAGTTTTAAATTGTTTTTTTTTTTTTTTTTTTTTTTTGCTTGGTACAGAAACCAAATCTTAGGAACCAAAAGTAGCTACTCTAAGGTAAAAAACTATTGTTAAAATAAAATAGTTGCCAGCACTCAGCAGGAGACAGGGAAAGCAGATTGTTAACTACATCTTTGCAAAATTATTGAAAACGCAAGTACTTTATATGAATAGTTATTACACCAAAAATATCTCACTTAGGGACTTCCTCCTTGCGGCAGCTGGCACCCTATCACCTAGTAAACTTGGTCTGAACTTAAGGTTATTGCCCAAAGAAATAAATTTCTTAATACTGTAAATAACAACATATTTACAGTGTTAAAACAGAATTCACAATGGTGATGTTTTGGAGGAATGTTGCACTAAATAGATATTTTTGACTTAATGTGGCAAGTGTAGTTATTAAAATTGCCTTTTACAGTAGTTTTCTATTTTCTATTGTCTGATTTTTGAAAATAAATTCTGATCATGCACTTTATGCACAAATAATGCCTCTTTTCAACTGTTGTGTAGAAGTCCACATATAATCCAAAATGGTTATTTAGAAGATGATAATCTCTCAAAGCAATTATCTGGATAACTTCAAAAAGGTCAGGAATTTAAGTCATCAAAAGCTGAGAATAAAATTCCCAACTATTTCAATTGCCTTATTAAGATGCCCCTTTCACCACCACTTCAGGATCCACTGAACGTAGTTTTCCACCCTGCCCAGGGCAGTATTAACCATCACTACTTATCACAGCAAGTCAGAAAAGTCCAGTCATCTTTATAACTGTCCTTTCACCAGAACAGATGGAAAATGAAGCAATTCTGTTCATGATGAAGTTGGAACATCACGGATTGAAGCAATCCAACAGGAACAAAGTATCCTAGAGACCAGAATTTCTTGGTTACAATGTTCTGAGCCAATTTCTACCCTGTTACTGGAAACAGCTGTTTTCAAGAAACCAGTGTTACCAAACTACTTATGATTTAAAGGGTAGGGAAAAACAGAGCAGGAGAGGGATAAATTGCACACAGTAAATGTGCACAGATTTGTCTCCACTTTGCAGGTCTCATGACTGGTACTGGGACCTACCTACGGACCATTTTAGCAGCCACCAGTAAATGAGAACTGTCCTTCTAGGATTAGAAACAATTCTGACCTTTTTCAGGACAAGTTCCAGGTCTCTGTTGTGTGGAAATACTCATAACACATGGCTGCAGGCACTGTGAACAATAAAGTGGGTTACAGCTCAATCACAACTCACTGCTCTTTGGTGACGCACATCTACAAACACACGTGCAAAATACTTCAAAATTATGACTAATTGGCAATTCAGCTGTTTTTTTTTTTTTTTCCCAGTTGTCATGAGTACTATTGCTTTGCAGAAGGGAATACATACAGTATCCACTTCCATAATTCTTTTTTCAAATCTGTAAGTAGCCAAGACAACTGCTAATGCTCATTTATCAATGGGGACATGCATTTGGATATAGAAGACACTTTAGTCACCTCATCAGAATACAGCAATTTCTGACGTAAAGAGAAATACTTCCAACACTGGGACAACTGCACACCTGCTTCATTGAAGTCAGTGTTACAAACCTGAACACTGAAGTACTTGGCCCACTCTCTCCTCTAAAGGAAACCTTTGGTATAGATGGGTGGGCTTAGTTTTATTATTATTTCACATGCAGCTGCTGCAGCCAAGCAGCTATTAATAGCTGCAACTACAATTAAATGAAAATACTTCCCACATCTTGAACACTTACCAACTGCTTCAAAGACCTGCAGATTTGGATATTCAGAAAGCCCAAAAATTCGTGGAGTTTTTGATTAGCCACTTCAATCCCAACCTTACATCTTTTAGAAAGGACTAATCTAAACACATTCCAGCTTGTTTACCCACTCCCACACCAAAATTAATTCTGTGGCAAACCCACTGTATGAAGGTAGAGCCAGTAAGGAAGGAACAGTGTCTGGTCTCATCTTTGGAAAGGCTTCAACTGTGGCTATTTGCTGACAGCAACAAATCAACTGAATCGTCGATCATCTCTTGCAGAGTTACAAATACTTATTTACAGCCTGATTTATACCGGTGATGACTAATAGCACAGTGTTATTTTAAAAGGGGGGGACTTTCCTATACCCAACTACCAAGTGACTCTGGCAGCATACACATCACAACAGCATGGCAACAGGAGCAAGGTAAGAACAGCAATCACATGTTCAGACACTATTTTTTGAGTGATTCTTCTCAAAGTCACACATAAGTTTAAGTAATTCACTCTTTTTTTCCAGGAGAGGGAAAATACTCAACCACAAAGAACAGCACTGGAGTATTTGTCTGCTGCAGAATCTACTGATACATTTCAACTGGTAGCTTTCAATGACGAAGTTTGACTTGGTGCATGAGTTAATACTGTAGATCAGGGTACATTCTCATAAATTAGGATTTTAGGCAGGCATTGATCTTACACTGGCTGCCATAGATGATCCAGTTCAGCCTGAACAGCAGCACTCAAGACTATAAGTTACTGCTCAAAAAGGAGTCTGATATTACAGCATGTTACTTTCTTGCAGAAGAGACACTGAGATCACTTTGTAACAATAACCCTCCAAGATGTAACACTAGTAATCTTTACCACTATCAAAATGTCTGAGTAAAACAAGTTTTTCTTTTTAATTAGACAAAAAACCCCCAAACCCGTAATACTTGTTAACAGTAAATTTATTTGCTCTGGGAAATACTGCAATTCTATCCATCTGCTACACAGATTTACTCCTAGAATCTGCAGCCCATAACTGAAGTGATATCCTTATCCCCAAACCCAAAGTTTTAAATCTGTAGACAAGGTATGCATGCTTTTTCTTCTTTAGCTACTCATTATGAACTGAATGTTGTTTAAATGAAATCAGTTTATGTCTATCACAAAAGTCAGTATAAATTTTATTATCCGTGATTGTTTAAGTACTTCAGTTAATCTTAAATTACAAGTTTTCTACATGAAATACCAATGCCTGAGGATTCCTCTCATATACATTGGCACATCAACATGTATGCAAGAGAAAAATGCATCAAAATCAAGACAAAGTTTTGAAGGAAGCACCTACTTCCGAGAGATGTAGTGCTGTTCAGTGTACATACAGGAACACTAATTATTCTGGGCATTCATCACTAACATTGTCTCAGTACACCAACACTCCCCTCCTCTCATCCAGAAGGGTCTGGACGAAACTGTTAATGTTATATAGCAGAACTTTTCACGGTTTCTTGGTCAAGTCCCCTGTATTTAAGAGGACTAAGACTCTCTTCTGTGTAACTTGCTCTTTTTTCAGCATAAATGGCAAGCGCACACGTGAAGGGCAACCCAAGTACTTCTCTGCTGTAAGATGTGTGTGTAATGAATGGGCTCACTCTGGACTGCTGGAAGGTGCCAGCTGTGGCAGACAGCGGTCGGCTTCCACCAGGAATTTTATGTACGTCCAAGAGATCAGTAGTGCTACTTTCAAAGGCAACTCCTGAATGCTTACACAATCCTCTAGAAAATGGTGGGCAACACTACACTCAAAAGTCAGGCTGTATCAGCTGTGATTTGTTATCCTTCGATTTTCCGATGCATATCCACTGCTGCACTGCCACCTTCTAGTCACCGTAACTGGAAAAAGGAAATGCAAGTTAGTACCCTCTCAGAAGCCAAGAGACAAAAAAGCTAAATTATCTTTGAATTAGTTTTATATACAGAATAAATACATTAGGATTGTATTTGATCTGTTCCAACAATATGAAAAGCACATCAATAGCTAACTACAATGATCAAAATGCCCTGAGGACAACTTGTATTAATGCACACTCCTCGTGTAACACTGTCTCCAGAGCAGGTACTAAGTACTGCGATTCCTGTGTGTATTCCTCCTCCAAATTCCACCCACCACAAAATCCCACCAGCTCTTGATAATCTCAGCATGCTACTCAGGAGTTCTGTAATACACTGGTATACATACTAATCTGTAAGTAATAATGTGCTATAAATTAAATAAAACTTGTGATCAAAGGAAGGTAAACAGCTGACAATTCCAATCCTAATTTTTCACAAGCTTATTATTACCTTTCTTGCCATAGCTAAGGTCTATTTAGTGCTCCCTTAACACTGGTACCATGTCTGTTAAGAATCTGGAAACATTTATAAGCTGAAGAGAAGGCTGATAAGAGTGCGCTTTTGTCTTTAACATCTGTATTTATTACAACGTGGTCAAAACAGATCTACTAAACTGAAAAAAAGCACTGAATTTTTCAAAAAAAAAAAAAGGGAAGCTTTCTCACTTGTCAAGAATAATTAAGCTTCAGCTTCCCAGCTAACAGAGCGAATTGAGGTGCACACACATGAAGTTTAAAATGTTCTGACACAACCTATACGATGACTTGTCAATACCTTTTGAAGTCTCCTAGAATGCTGTGTATTAAAGACAGTATTTGGTCTCTTTACTAGAGGATTCAAGACCTGGATCTGGGTCAAACCATAAATTTAAAAACTGACTCCTGATGGTTTTTTGCAGGTAGGTGGGGGAGCGAAGGGGAAATGCTACTTTTAGACATATTTCCTAATCCACTTCAGTGCCACACTAGTGACATCAGTGATTTTTGAATGAAAAAGCTTAGGTCTTTTTAACCTTTAGAAACACCTATTGTTCACTATCCTTTCAGTAAGACTCAAATTTAAATATTTCAACAGTCACATTTTAAGAGGAAAATAAAGACAGCATTTGCTAGTTAAAATTTTACCACGTGATAGAAAAATAAAAAGCTGGTTGGGCAGTAGCTTTTGTTTTGCTTAACTACATGCTTCCCCTGAACAGAAAACACTCGTGATGATTCTGTATTTAATCCGAAACACAATCTAGTACCCTGAAACAAAGCGTATTTCTCCTTCGTTATCAAGGTAGCAGCATCAATTTATCAGGAGTATTTATAAAACATTACTAGCATATTCTGACAAGGTCATTGCACAGTTACTGAGTTGCTGTTACTGAGACTCTATAGAATAAATTGTAACCCAACTGAGGCTACAAAATCACACAGTATACAACAGAACCTATCCCTCCCACAAGATAGGATTTCCCTGGTAACGGTGACCACCTGTCAGATAAACCAACTGTACAAACTACAGCTTTTTCTTTTTTACCTTTTAGAAGTTGTTTCTTAGAAGTAGAATTTGAAACTAACAGCAAAATAGGTTCTTACATTTACAGACTAATTAAAAAATTACATAAAAGAGCATACATGCTTCTTTACATAAATGCTTCTCTTGGAAAAAGTAGTTATCCTCTCATCTGTACTAGACTTTATCAAATTCTGCACACACTATAAGTTACTTCCATTTTTTTACCAACAATTATTTAGTAGAGAAATTTTCCAGAAAGCTGTATTAGCATGACAGCCACTACCAACTTTTCCTTATGAGTTTTCAGAGAAACAGGAGAGTCATGATTTCACATAAAATCTGAAGACAGCTGCTCTTGAATCCATTTAAATAACAATTTTAATAAGGTAGGCTTCAGAGCCACGAAAACACAGCTGACCTAGTCTTAAACCATTGTGGAGATGCCTGACATCTGCAATTTAATCCCAGGACCTCTGCAGAGATCAATTCCTAATCAAAGATTATACTCAGTCTAACTGCTCATCCTGCATGTTAAACAAGACTGATTAAATGTCTATCCTGACATTCATTATTACAACTCAGATTTTTATCGTATGCTCTTATAAAAATTCATATTCAGTACTTTCTGCTACATGACATAAAGTGCAGTTGTAAACATGTTTTTCTTTAGCTGTACCCAAATTGGACCCATTTTTGCAGCTAAGTAGTGTCTTGCTGCCATTCCTAACCTGGTTGGTTTACAAAGCCTTCTTAAACCTCCTCCTCCAAAATTTAAACAGAAGTCAAAAATAATACTTAGCCATGAAGAACACCCATTCAAACCTACAAAAACAATGACCAGGAAACTTCCTTGCAGCTATTACACGGCTGTAATATTTACCTTATGTATTGGTACAGGCACCACTCATATCTGCCATCAACACAGATGAACCAGCATTATTTCAGTGATACCTTCTAGAAGTTATCCCCCTGCAATTAAGAGAACATACAACAAATTGAGAAAAACATGTTTTACAGCACAAGTTAACCTACAGTTATTGCCCCCATTTCAAAACAATGGCACAAGTTTGGTTTGCAGATTACGCTGTTGCAAGTTTTTACTACTTCTTTAAATGGTGGAGAATTCACTGGCTTGGAATGGACTGGAATGGCTTAGAGAGAGGTTGCATGGCTTACGGATTCTCATTCCTTTTCAATGGTGCACTGCCATGTTAAATCCTAAGTTGAACGACAAAATTTACTGAGGACTAAACAGTAGTATAAATGTTTTGGGTTTGTGGTTTGGTTTTTTTTTTTTTTAGTTGGAGGTCTTCATGCTTACTATATTCAAGAACATCTTTTGAACTTCATGGCTTTACCCAAGTTATAACAACTTGCCACAGGTTCTGCCACATGTACTGGATATCCCTGCAATGCAGTGTCAAACTGAACAGCGTTAGGCATCCAACTAAACATCAAGTTTGCATTTCTTGCTTTAAACTCCCAATAGCTGAGCTGGTATTTGTCAATCTAAACCAATTTCTGATTTCACAAGGCTTTAATTTTGTTAATATATTGTATATGCAGCCTCTTTAAGCATCTTCACTGAAAGATACTGGTCACAAAATACCCCCTCCCAACCCTACGTGGGAATATTCCATGTACAGTGAGCTGCATTACAGCTTTAGTTTCAAAATTGAAATTAGGTGCTTTTTTCATTTTAGTAAATGCTTTTATCCAAGAATTGTTGAATTTGGAGAATTTTTAATGTATTGGGGAATTTATTTTCCTTTTTTTCTTTAATCTAGACAGCACTTCCATTGCCATGACATGCAGCTTGTCTTACTGTACTAGAAGAAGGTAACTTGTTTCAATTTTGATTTAGACTGAAAAACTAGTTTGCTTTGCTTACCATCTTTGCTGTTTCACAGGCATTTGATGCTTTAAATCAGCTGTGGAATGCTGAAAGATTCACTTGTTTTTAGGAAGCCATAAGCCTTTGAGAAGTTGGAGAGAAAGACTTCTTTGCTTATCTTATTTTCTCCTTTGGAATCAAAGATGTTCCTTTAAAAGTGAAACACTACAGAGTTGCAAAAATTTGAAACAGTATGAGTAAGCATCGTTTTGCAGCTTCTTTGATGGAACTGGTCAATGGTTTGTGGTTTGGTTTGTTTTAAACAGTATTCTGTAGCTGACTTTTATGAACATGATTTTTTTGCAGGGGAGATCTTTTTAAGCTCCCCATGAAACCGTAGGAAGGCAGAATATAGTATTATCCACTTGCTTTTTCGGCTCAAGTGAATGAAATCCTCTATTTTTCTTTACACAAGGATCTGAAGGCATTTTGTACTGGGAACACTGTGACTTCAAATTCTAGGCACAACTGAGTTTTACGCGGAATCATCCCCACCACCCTCCAAATCACACGCAATACTTTCAGAATGAGATGCTGAACATGTAGAACAATCCATCTCCACGTTAGATGGTGGGATGTTGTGCGGAAGATCTTAAGAACAGCTTGTTCCATTCATGACGAAAATCAGATGGAAGTGTGGCATTTCAGGGAAACTTTACTTTGAAAATTACAACACTAGTACACAGCTCAAGTTTATACATTTAACATCTGCTTTCTGAAAGAAATGTTAACAATTTTGAAATGATAATAAACATTGTTTTAACTTTTCCTCACAAAAGCATAAAAGTCATGGAGGGGAAAACTTAACAGGCAACAATAAAAAAAGGTTAAAAACAACTTTTCCTTTTAGTAGTCCTCTGGTAGTAAAGATAGAACAGCTTCCACATTTGAGAAGTAATCTGTCTTGGTCCAAAAGTTTAAGAGTGTTTTTAGTATCTGCTTCTGCCTCCACCTCTATCGGATCTGCTTCCACCACGGCCACCACCTCTGGGTGCCCCGCGGCTTGAACTACTGTAAGAATCTCGAGGAGGTGGATAGCCCCTTTCCATGGATGGGGGAAGACCCCTGTCTTGTCTTCCAACACGATCACGGCCACTTGAGTAGACATCACTTCTGCTGCTTGAGTAACTTTCTCGGCTTCCATATCCATCACGTGTGCTGCCGTAATCATCATAGCGACTGCTTCCACCATATGATGGCGGGGGCCCTCGAGCAGGTGGAGCACTACGTGAGTTACCTGCAGGGTCAATGGTCAGGTAATATGGCAACACCATAAGTTATATAGAACAATTTCAAATCTGAATTTACAGAATCGCTGTATTAAAATGTTTACTGCTACTCTTTATTGAGATGGTCTTAATATAATCTGCCACACTAATGGTATTTTAAGTGGGGATTGCATATCAGGCAGTGAGTGGATTTAATGACTCTGAAGGAATGAAGACGGTGTTTGTTTATTCAGGCAGGCTCTTTAACTGGGTATTTCCAGAACAGCTTGTTATTTTAGAGAAGAAACTCAGACATATTTTCCAGAGATAGTTGTCATTCTGAACTGTAGACTTTGCTTCTTTAGCTTATAGCTTATTTAACAAGATGACCAAATGATAACCAACAACTGCACTTTCACTGTAGGGGAAAAAAAGTGTGCCACTTCCCCCTAAAACACAAGCGACCTAGTTAAAGTCAGATTTTTTGACACCTGTACAGTTATATGATCCTCAAAATGGATTCTTACCATAACTCTCATATGAATCTCTGTAGGAGCCTCCACTTGGATGATCAGAGTAGTCTCTGTCACGTCCACCACCATATCCATCACGATCACTATAGGAGGAAAGACTGCTAAGACTTAGTACAAATCACTAACACCATAGCAAGAATAAAGTGACAGGGAGAAAAATCCAACAGTAGGTACCTATATCCCCTGGAGGGGTACTCATCACGTGAACTGGAATGACCGTAATCACGATATGCGTAGTCTCGGGGAGGTGGTGCGTAGTCCCGGGTATCCCTGGAACTGGGATAATCTCTGCTTGAGTAACTACGAAGAGCAAAAATTGAGATGTTAGCCGTATGTCCTAACAGAAGGTCTGGAATCAAGATCCTTCTCTAAACAAAAAACACTTCACTGAAGTAAAACAGTGTAAGAATTTACCCATCTTTAGTGCTATAGCCATCGTCTCTTGGAGACATGTAGACATCTCTCCGTGATGGCATTGGTTCTCTGCGCGGAGGACCACCGTAACCGTCTCTTCCACGTGACACGGGAGCTTCAGAGAAACAGCCCATATTTTAAATTTAATTAGCATTTAGCCATACAGAACACTCAAGGCAAGTGTTAGCAAATAGTTTAGAGCAATTTAATAGTATCTCTGGAGCCTGCATTTAGAACACTTTACATTTCTGCTTGTACAGTTTTAAAGCAACACTAGAACAAACATATTCAAATTGCACTGAATTGTTCCCAACAGCTACGAAATTATTATTGGTATGAAAGGAACCAAAAATTAGGGAAACAATACACTTATCGCACAGCAGACTGAAGTTAGAATCAATGATTTGCACCAGTTCCTAAAGGAAGACTAAGGTGCTACAGCTGACCAAGCAATTAATTTAGTCAGGAAGTCTTTACCTCTTCCTCCCATACTACTGCTACGCACTGGTCCTGAAGGTGCCGATCTTTTAGGTGGAGGGCCTCCACTTCGTGGAGGTGGACCTCTCTTCATAGGAAGTGGCCCTCGAGAAGACCCTAGAAGGATAAGCCATGAACCAATTATTATTTCTGTGATACTCACCTGCATGACCCTAAAGCCTGAACTACAACAACCTAAAGGTGCCATTATTACCACTACATGATCAACAGTAAACCTCTAAAACTAGACCTCAAAGTCTTCTCTTGTCTTCTAGCCACTATTAAATGCTACTGGCAGAATTGAGAGCCAATCTTTCCACAGCCTAAATTCCGGTCAAGAACTGTCTTTTAGAACTTATCATCCAAAAGCTACAGGGTGTGACACAAGGGAAAAAGACAGCTGATATCTGTAATCAGTCACAGCTGAAATGCTTAACAAGTTACTGTTCTCAGAAGACAAGAGCCACCTGGGAAGATGTACTAGAGAAGAGCCTACAGAGAGGGAACAGAGGCACTACACCGAGTCTGTAGAACCTACTACAGAGACTCTTCAAGAGAGAAGTTTCATTATTTCCAGGGTTTTTTTTCTGCATTACAGCTTTTACTGTTACTCCTCAGGTGCTGCTTGCTAGCTCTTTTAAGTGAGTTTTGTTTTGATACTGAAAAGTCTGAATAAATAGCTGTATCTTAATGAATATCCAGTATCAAGTAATGTACTATGCTTACACCTCAGAAAGCTTCAACTCAACAAACAAGGTTTAGCTGCCCTAACTCTCACTCTGATCTGGAAGGATCGGCCCTACAATTTTCTCAGTTTAGACCTCTTGCTAGTAAGAATGAAAGGCAGTTCCCTTTCCCTGGTGGTAGAGAATCACTTTTTCAACTTGAATACCAGAAAGCTTCCTTTCTCATGTGCAAGGCAGGAGTTTTGCTTTTCTTTCATAGGCAAAAGTCAAGTGGAGTGTTAGCTGTAGAAAGGAATCTTCACATTTGAAAGCCTTTTCTTAAGGTGTACTTGCCTAATCAAAAATTTGACTAAACTGCCGAGATCGTATTTCATCATTTTAATAAAGAACAAGGAGTGCACTATTCAGCTGTTTGACTTTTTTTTTTTTCCAGTAGGATTATTGTCATCTTCCAATGGGATTGTCTTGTATGTTGTCGAAGTATATAATGAGAGAGGTCAATACATACCCAAGTGACTCCCTCTTGAAGGTGGTCCTCTCGCGCCACTTCCGCCTCTTGCACCTCTAAGGCCCCTGGGAGGACCTCTGCTTCGGGGAGGGGGTGGCGGCCCACGCCTACCACCACTTTCAAAGGATGGCTTGGTTGCTTGTTCCACTTTAATTGCCTTCCCATCTAATGACTAAAGAAGAAGCTGCTTTACTTACTGCTCAGTCACGTTTGTATTTCTTAAATCAAGCCCCTCTTGCTTCACTATTATAGGGCTTCCATTTTATAAGTTAGAGCAACTCTAGAACTGATTTCAGTCTTCAGTATTAGTCCCCAAGTACTCAGCAGCATGTTGGGCCTAATTTCAATTTCTACAGTACTTCATTCTTGTGGTATTGATGGAAAAAAACCACAGAGCAGCATCAGAAAGGACTTTCAGTGAAAACACAAGTGTCCAATGATTACGGCAGCCCCACGTCATTTATTCTGTAAACGAAACATGATATATGATCTACAATTTACTTTCAATTGCCACGTACTTTTGTACCAAACTAGGAGTGCACCTGTAGCTACAAGATTAAGCTGAAGGTAACTTAGCTTCAGTCGGGATTTCTGGCAATGGGGAGGCTGTTTAGCACATTTTCTTGATGTCCTGATAAAACGGTGATCGCTGAAGTATTTAGAAGTTATTTCAGCATATACACAGTAGACTGAGTATGACAATTCACCCCTTTTTTTCTAGTGTTTCAAGGTGGGTTTTCAATCAAGGTGACTGTCACAATTTACACTATTACTTGCTTTTCCACAGTGAAGGTGCTTTGTGGTTGGGGTATTTTTGTTTGTGGGTTCTGTTGTGCGGTTGTATTTTTTTTTTGGTAGGAAAAAAGTAGAAGCTTCTTCTGGAATATAGACCTGCAATACCAGGAACTCTGCAGCCAACTATTATACCTCAAACATGAGCAGGTAGTAACATGTTGAGTAACTCAACCTAGTTAATCAAATTTCTGTATAATCTTTAGACACCACATGTTTGGATATTACAGCAGAACCAAGATCATAAGCTCCGCTGAAATTAGGTTACTGCATGCCTATTCTGGCAAACATGGTTTATTTGCCTTTTTTAGCAGTTAAATATTTAACTCTGCCATGACAACTAATTAATTATCAGGCAGAAAGTGTTGTTCATTGTGCTTCTTTGCTGCAATAAATGAACACAAACACAACTGCTATACTGCTAGTAATGTGTTAATCTGCAGTGCTAATAGTATTTTACTGACATACTGAATGTTTTTTGTTCTCTATCAAAACCTAGCTCTCTGAAAATTCACTGTAGTAGTGCATGTATTTTGCCACCTCATGGCATTGTAGCGATTCTTTGAAAACCTGTGTGTACGTACACAGGTCCAACTTGATGCATTGTGAGGGGAAAAAAGAAATACCAGAAAAATCATACTGGTCTTGGCTTTGACTTCATGAAATATTTTACTTATGGAAGGTTTCTCAAAAAGCCTTTTGGCATGACAAACTGAAACATCCCAGGAATGAGCATTAGTACCTCTAATCACTGGAACTTCTCAGTTTGCATAATATTGATTTGCCACCATAATTAATCTCTCAGTTTCATCCTTCTCAAGCAGGAACAGTGGGCTTGAAGCCTTAAGCTTTGCTATGGCCACTGCTGCCCTCAATTTCACGGAAGATGCTTGACAGCTTGTTTCAAGTTTAGAAAGCAAACACTGTCCCCTTCTGCTAGAACGGGTTCTGAAAACCTGAATGCTGGGTTCAAGTTCTTTCATTTCTGTTACGTAGGAGGTACAGTTTTCCTTATAATTTCTCCTCCTATTTTCTTCTGCCTTGTACTTACACATCTTACCTTGGCAAAAGATCATTTCTTTGCAGACTGCTTTACACAAGCAGTCTTAAAAAGCTATTCCATAGGTCCAGAAAGACCTTTCACTAGGTACAAGAACATGTTTTTTGTTAACCAGAAAATACTTGTCAAAGTTTGTCCTGTTTCAAAGCAGAGGGGACAACATTTTACAGTTTCTTAGCTCCAAGAAACGTCTTATCTTACCAAACATAAAAGTCACACAACCCATATCAGAATAAGGAAGCTTTTACAATGAGCTCAAAGCACCAGCTGTCAACATGAACACTCATTTGTTTGTTTTTATAACCTTGATTCAGAGTGTTATAGCAGCATTTTTAGTATGATACGAGCACCAGAAAGTGAAGTCACCTTGGTGCTAAAAAGCATGGAAGTAATTTAAGATACAAGTCATTTAAGGACAATAATAGATTGGCAATCAAAGTCTCCTATATGTGGAATGAATAATCTGTACAGATTTGCAAAGTGATCCAGGGAATCTTAACCAAACACAATTAGAGAGAACTATCCTGCAAACTGTTCCACATTCCAACAGGAAAGATGAATGAAATTTGCATTATTTTGAGAGTGGGGCAAGAAATCAAGTATTTCAAAGAAACTGTTAGAATAACTTGCATGAAGCCGATCCTAACACCACACAGGGCTTTCCTCTCCAATGGATCATTTCACTGGTGATGCTGCAATGACTCCATTTCTCCATGTTCCTTGATGGCACATTAAGTGAGTTTCCTTTTGCCATATATATTCAAGAAACGAAGATTAATTTCTTAAGAGGCCAAGCTTCTGCGCATTGCATCACTTCATCACCAAAGAACACGAAGCACTTTCTGTCAATTAGAGTAAGACAACCTTCTGTAGTGCCAAGTACAGTTTACACCATAGGGATTGTAGCGTCTGCTTCCATCCTCTTAACACAGACCCGCTGGCTTGGCAGGCCTACACTGGAATTAAATCTTTGGTTCGTCCTGATCTTTTGCCTAAGGTCATATCCTCTCTTTAATTATCCATTTCACCTTAAGGACTTAGAAGATCATGAGAACAGCCCACTGCACCCAACAACCATTAGACCTGGGAACATCCACATTTGTGTCCAGGTAAGCATGTGCATTTCGTGGCATCAGGATGTAGACTTGACTGTCATGATTTAAATTATTTTTAAAGAAAGCTGGGAAGCTGCTACAAAGTACTTCTACATTTCTTGTGCACTGCTCAGACATGTTAGCATTGATTTAACTCAGCAGACAAAGTAATTGAAATGAAAAATCTCTATCCCAACTCTAAAATAATTATCTCCTGATCTCCTTCTGCAGGACAAACTTATCTTCAACAAGCAAGCTTTGACTGGTCTATGCTTGTCCCAATAGAGAGTGAAATATAGTTATTCACTTATTATCCCTCACCCAAATTGGTGCAGAACTCTGGATACACGATTTTCATAAACATTTGCGAAGAAAAAAAATCAAATGCAAATTCATTCTTGCAGAATCTATTGGAGTCAGCCTCTTCCACTGGCTACAGCTTTAAGTTCCTTTGGGATTATAGAAAGAGCAACCAACAGGCAATGCAGAACTCTTCCCCCGGCTAGACAGATCACCTAACTCCTTATAGACTGCTTGAACTGCAGTCTGCACAGTGCTTCTGCTGCTGCTTCTCAGGTGCATTAAAATCTCAAGAATGCTCCAATCCATCTTTTCCAAATGGACAAAGAAACCTTCAAGTTGTGATTTATGACAATGACCTCTTCTCACACCAGGCCTCAAACACTGCTCTTCCTCAGACCTTGAATGCAGTCTTTGTGCAGTACAAGCAGTAACTTGTCCAGAAGGCTTTCTGAAGATGAGAATGAGAGACCACCTCATGAATATCTTTCATATCCATGGTCAAAGCAAGTTGGACCAGAGGACATTCTAGGCCAAATCCCATTTGAGAATGTTCTTTTCATCCACTACTTGCTGTTCTGATTTCAAAGCAGATGAAGGTACTTCTAGATTTACAGCGAAGACAAACCAATGAGAACAATGATCCACAAGGCCATCTCTTCTAGCACTTCTTGACAGTAATGCAGGTTGTGCATTCCAGAACAAGTAGACATTACCTCAGCCATATTGTCTCATTTAGCTACTTTACCAAGCAGTACTCTCCCAAATGTTTCCAATGTGACCAAACACATGCCACAACATTCAAGATGTAGAACAGTTGGCGATTACTTTCAGAGGGATTTTGATTTGCAAGCTGCACTCCACAAACACGCAGATTAGCGACCGAGTTCCTTTCGGTCTGACAATTACCTATTGGTCCTTGAAATTACATTATGTGAGGATTCAATGACTGTTTCAGAGAAAATCAAGTATTTAAGCACAGCAGTAAACAAGTCTTCAGAACTGTGGCAAACTAGACAGTGGAGAAATAAAAGTCAATAAAAGGAGCACCTTGAAAGATGTTTAGGCTGGTATAGAAAGAACATCATCTGAACTTGCCACTCTCTGCCTTGACAAAAACTACTAGCTTGTTTGAAAAGGAAGCAAGTCTTCAAAGAAAGTAACCCTAATTGCGATAAGGTTGTCAAGAAGCACCCGGAAACATCAGTACATGGAGTAGAAAACCCACTATCCTTCTACAACACATAGCCTGCTATAACACAAATACAAGAGGTTTTACTATTTGTGTTCATGAACACTACAGCAAGCTCATTTTTTTATTCCTAAAGTTGCTTTACTTACTGACTGCAATAGCTGACATTTTCCTTTCACTTCAACTTCTTATACTAAGAAGACAAACATATCAAAATCCCAAGTGTCAATTGATCACACTCATTCAATGTTTCTTCACCCTACTTGAATGGCATCTCAAGAGACACTGCTTACAAGGCCAACGCAGTGTGACCTCAACACAGCCATTCAGATAATGCATGGAAAACCAGAGAGTATGCAGTTTAAGTGACCTAAGATGGCTTTCACTGCCTGAAGAGACAGCACCTCTATGAAGAAAAGCAGCTGTTGACCAAAAAATTGCTGACTTACATCTACCTTTTAAAACACATGCCACAACAGATACAGATTACAGCAGCCTATATTCTTTGACAAACTGTCCTGGTATTACTTGGAACTTGCGCTCCAAATTCCTGTACTCATATTTTTAAAAACATTACACTTCTTATTTCTCTGAAAGCTAGACCATTCCATTTTAAGGTGTAAATGAACAAATTTGGTCGCTAGCTAACTGCAAAGCTATTGCACATTAACTGGAAAGATGCTCCTCACACACACCAAGCAGATCAATGATGCAAGTCACAAATGTAGGAGATTATCCACAGGATACCAGACAGCTCATCAGTGCTCCAGCACAGCAGGGAAGTCACAGTCAACCCACATTAAGGGAACCGTTAATAGTTTTCAGGTAAGTCACTTCCCTGAAGTGTAATTTACACAGTACTGCCTTCAAATATGATCAAAAAGAAAAACCCAACCCAAAAATCATTATTGAAACATGCAAGAGTGAAGAGCTGATTGTCGAAAAGTCCTCCATCACTGATTAAGGAACAATAAGAAAAGAGAGTATAGCTGACTGACAGCCAGACTTCTTTTTCTATTGTCATATCCACGAACAGGAGAAACAGATTTCGGCTTCATGGAGACAAAGACATTTTATCAAATTTAAAGTTATAATTTGTCTCCAGGATGTTCTAATCCATTTTCTTTCAACTTTTATTACAAGTTAATTTACCCTGAAGATTAATTGTCCTGGTCAGTAGCAAAAGCAACATATAATTGGTCTTAATTCTTACCTTTCCATTCATATCTCTGGCAGCATCTTTTGCATCTGCTGGACTCTCAAACGTGACAAATGCAAATCCCCTGGACTTGTTCGTTTCCCGATCTTTCATCAAAAGGACTGCAGAAACAAAGTCACATCAGCTTTCCCTGTAACTCTCTGTAAGCAACACTTAACCTTTATTTAACCTTTTAAGCTCAGAACTTCTTAGAGGACATGCAAGTGCCATCATTTCAGATGATCAACACCAAAAAAGTCATCACAGCTACACATTCTTGTTTGTTTTTATTATTATTATCTTAAAAAAAATTTCTCTTTACCTTCCACAATGCGTCCATATTTGCCAAATACAGCCTCAAGGGCTTTCTCATTAGTCTCTGTGTTCAGGCCCCCAATGAACAGCTTCCCAGGACGATCTGCTTCAACCATTTTGATTCTGTAAATGACCTACTAAAAAGAATCAGGCCATTATTAACAAAACAACAGACTGCAACAGAGACTTCATAGTATATAAATGACTTCTGTCCTCAAAAGTACAAGCAGTTTTCTTCAGAAAGATGTTGGGTAAGAAATACGAGGTATAAAAAACATTTAAAAATTATAATTTTTTAATGGAAGCAACTGGAAGTAGTTCCTTCTTCAGAGTATATAATGTGTTTCAAAGATATTAAATAGAACTTTGAAAAGTAGAACAAAGCACTGTTAAAATGAAGCCATATTGGTGAATGTGAAAACTCTTCCAGAAGTGCTGGTTTTTTTTACCCTGGATGGCAATCCTGGCACACCTTTCCTTAAAACCTGGACGGTTCAAGTCATTTACTTAGTATGTCGAAGTAACACAAAATTATTGACTCTTAAAAGCATCTTGGGTGAGTATTTCTAAATTAAGCTCATTCTTTGTATTACTTAAAGTATATCGAGCCTATGCTGAAGTCTTGGCCTACACAACTTGTGAGACTGAGCAGACACCAGACCACCACTGCAGTTCTACACACCAATGTCACAACTANNNNTGTGTGTGTGTGGAAGGCTTAAAAAGAAAAATAACCAAGAGCCGAAGACAAAGCCAAACCTCTCCGTGCCTGGCAGGCCGCCCGGTGCCTATGGACAAGGCGCTACCCGCGTGTTTCCAGCGCGATGGCGGGAAGGCCCGCGCCGGCTCCGACACACACAAGAGCGCGGACAAAACACCCCTAAGGGAGCCGCGGCGGGGCCGGGCCGGGGCGGGCCGCACGG